>VZTL01003493.1:69436-89526 GCA_013400535.1 Scopus umbretta | reverse complement strand
CTCCTCCTCCTGGTCGCTCTCGCAGAGGCGCTGAGGGCACAGGGGTGCTGGAGGGCAGGGGCAGGACTCCCCCCCAGGTGGGGACCCCCCCCACCGCACAGCAACTGCACAGCCCCCCCAGCTCCATGCCGGAGGGGGTCTGGGGGCTCCCGGCCGCTCACCAGCTCCTCGTCCTCCTTCCTCAGGCCGCAGAGCAGCCGCGTGCGGCAGAGTCGGTTGCAGGCGGACACCATGTTGTAGGAGAGCTGGGGGGCAGGAAGGTGGGGGTCCGCGGGGGGGTCGCTCCCCTCCTCTGCCACCCCCCCAGCGCTACCTCCCCCCTACGCAGACCCCCAGGACTCAGCCAGCCCTGGGACGGAGCACAGCCTGAGCTCCCTGGGGACCCCACGGATGGTGGGACCCCGCTACTGGGTGCCCCCCCACCCCAGGACCCCCTTCACCTTCCACTTCCTCCGAGCATTGAACTTGCGGAAGTTTTTCATGTTGATGGAGGAACGGCTCCGGTTTGCCGCCTGCTTGCGGCTCAGGGGCTGCCAGGGGCGAGGGACACGGCGTCATCACCGTGCCCCCACCCTGCTCCCGGGGGTCCAGCACCCACCCCCCCCCCCGGCCCAGCCCTCTCACCTTGATCCAGGGATGGACCAGGCACTCGGCTGCCGTCATGCGGTGCCTGCAGCGCAGAGGGATGCGGCAGAGGGGAGCGGTGGACGTCCCGGCTCCACACGTCCACCGTGGGGATGGGGATGATGGAGGTGAGGATGATGGGGATGGGGACTCACCCTGGCTCCTTCACCAGCAGCTGCCGGATGAAGTCCTTGGCCATCTCAGAGGTCTGGCTGAAGCAGCGCTCCTCGAACTCGTAGGTACCGGCCACAACGTTGGAGAGAGTCTCGGCATCCGTCTCACCTTGGAAGGGGGACAAGCCGCTGAGCCTGCGGGGACACGACAGAGCCACTGAGTGCTGGGACAGCACTGGCTCGGCCGCCCCAGTGCCTGGGCTCAGCCGTGTCACCGTGTCCCTGTGCCTCAGTTTCCCCCGGCCACAGGGAGCATCACCCCGTACTCACAGGATATAGGTGATGACCCCGATGCTCCTGAAAGGCAGAGGTGGCGGTCAGGCGCTGCCCACCCCGGGGGGGTCCCTACCCACCCCCCGGCTCCGCCTGTCGCCCCCAGGTCCCCGCTCCTCACCACATGTCGGTCGCGGAGCTCAGTGGCTCATAGTTGATCACTTCGGGAGCTGGGGGTGAACGCAGAGCCAGGAGGGTACGTTAGAGGGGCCAGCACCATCCTGGCCACCTCCCTCCCTGTACGCCCAGGGGTCCTGTCCCCACCCTGGGAGTCCCTTTGCCGCGTCCCCGCAGAGCGTCCCAGCTGCACCCCACAAAGCAGGGCTGCTCAGGGACACCCCGGGGATGCCCTGGGGACCCGCCAGCCCTGTACCGATGTACTGTGGGGTCCCACAGAGACTCTTGAAGGTGACGCCGTCCTCCAGGCGCTGGGCCAGCCCGAAGTCGATGATCTTGATCTGGGGCTTGGGGATGTCCTTCTCCTGCAGCATGATGTTCTCGGGCTGCGGGGGCAAGGCCGGGCATAGCGGAGTGACAGGGGGTGCCGGGCTCTGCTGGAGGGCGCTGCCCCAGAGAGGGCAGCAGCATCCCAGGAAGCCAGGCAGGATACGGCCAGGGCTCTGGAGATACCCAGGGGGGGATGCAGCCCCTGGATCCCCCAAAGACTGAGGATGGGGTGGTCCCCGCAGGCACCTTGAGGTCGAAGTGGGCGATGTGGCAGGCGTGCAGGTACTCCACCCCACGCAGGATCTGTCCCAGGAACTCGATGGCCTCCTCCTCCGACAGCATCTCCTTCTCCGCAATGAAGTCGAAGAGCTCCCCGCCGCTGATCCTGCGCAGGGCGAGGATGGGGTGAGCTCGGCCACCTCCAACACATGGCACGAAAAGGGGGTCCCCTTACCCCAGGACCCCCACTCACAGCTCCAGGATGAGCACCATCTCAGCTCTGCTGGCGAAGAGGTCATGGAGCCGCATGATGTTGGGGTGGTCAAGCTGGCGGAGGATGGCAACCTCCCGCTCCACCTGCGCCCTCTCCACCCCCAGGCGGCTGCCCCGGCATCGCCGTGTCTTCACGAATTTGGCAGCATAGAAGGTGCCAGTGCTGCGCTCCCGGCACCGCTTCACCACTCCAAAGTGCCCGCTGCAGCGAGAAGCCAGGCTGGGGCTTGGCCGGGCTGCCCCCCACACCGGAGGCGGAGGAACCCCGGCGTCCGGCTGCCTCCAGGGACCCCGTGCAGGCAGGATCCCTGCCTGCACCCTGCTCACCTGCCCAGCTTCTCTAGCAGCTCGTACAGGTCCTCCACGTTGCCCGGGCTGAGGGCAGCCGCCAGCCCCTCGCTCTCCGCAGCCCCCGCGGGGCCGGCCGTATCCTGCAGGAAGGTGCCGGGACCCGGCTCAGCCGCCTGCCCAGGGTGCGGTGACACGCCGGACCTGCCCCGTGCAGGGACCCCCATCCCATGGGGAGCACTGCAACCGCCCCCAGCGCACGGTAGAGACGATTCCCTGGTGTCTAATACCGTGGCCGAGCTCGGGCCCTGGCTGGTTCTCCCAGTTCGCGCTAAACTCTCCGGCACATGGAAGCTTGGGAGACCTTCACCCCTTGATCAGGGTGGGCAGGAGCTGCTCAGGGGGCTTGGAAATCGGGCAGGGGCAGGCAGGGAGGGGGGCTCACACCAGCCCCCGTGCCCCTCACCGCAGCGGGGAGGACTTGGGAGGGTCCACAGTGCGGAGGAAGACTAACGTTTTCTTTTTTTTTTTTAAAGAGGGGATTACCAGCAGGAAACAAAAACGTTTCCTCAGGCTCATCTGCGGGGGTCCCGCTGCTCGTCCCCTGCAGCCCTCGGGCAGGAGGCCCCGCACACGCCGCCCCAGACCGCAGCCCCTCGGCCATGGCTCACCTGGGCGCTGTCAGGGGGGGCGCCCGGCCCGCCCCCAGCCAGGACCCCGGCCCGGCACCCCTCAGCCATCACTGCAAAGACAAGAAGCCACGGGGTGAGTGGGAGAGGGGCTTTGGGGGGTAGCGGGGCCCCACGGAGGGCTCTTCTGGGCCAGTGCCCTGCCTGCACCCTGTCGTCCTGGCAGAGGCCGCCCCAACTCATGACACTGATGGACAGGACCCACTGAGCGGGGGCGCCTGCCTCTCATCCCCAGCAGCTCCAAGCCACAAACCAGCCCCTTTTGGCTGCCGGCTCGCGCAGCCGCAGGCAAACACAGGGGCCTGCCACCCCACACCGTGCCTCCGTTTCCCCAGCGGTGAGACGGGGCTAGTGATGCTCCAGCAGTCGGGGCAGCTGGGACCAGCAGCTTTGCAGGGATGTGGAGAAGGGAGGACATGGGCTCTGAGCCCTGGTCTCGGAGCCACCTCAACGTCCCCAGTGCTGCGTCCCTGGGAGCGGGAGGTTTCCCGAGCCAGCATGGGCTGCAGGGTTCAAGGCCGCTGGGAAAGGGACAAGGATGACGATATTGGCGAGAGGTCGGGTCCTTCCCACAGGAAAAACCAGCTCGATAAAGGGGCACGAGACCCTGAGACATCAACCTCTTCCCAGCCGCCTGGCGTGGCTTTATCTCAGCAGAAAGGGTGGTGGGGCCAGATCCTGCACGGGCACCCCAGCAGCCAGACGCCTCTCCCCAGCCTGGGATCAGCACGCCGGGATTGACCCCTCCTGAAGCTGGGGGGCACCCGCTGCGAGGGGTTTGCTCCCCCCGCTCCTGGGGGGATTCAAGACCCCTGGGGATGGACCCATGTCACGCTGGTTGCAGGCAGCATGCCGGCACGTCCCCGTCCCCCTGGGGTTGTGCTGCACCGGTGTTCGCACCAAACAGGGGCCAGGACCCCTCCAATCCCCCCGTGGTGGCCCTCGGGGACAGTGAGCAGCCCCCAAGCCCGGTCCCCCTTGCTCGCCCCTGCTCCCAGCCCAGCTGTGCCCCCTTACCCTCCCAAGCCTTCCTCCACGCCCAGCCGTGCTCTTCCTCGCTCCCCAGCCAGGACAGGGGATGGCTGCTGCCCGCGATGGTGGTCCCGTGGACCCCCGGGTTCGGCGGAAGGCACCTGGCCAGGCACCGCTCGCTGCTGGCGCCGTGCGGAGCCGGCTGGTCCCCGGCTTGGTACGTGTGTGGGGGTGGCCACGGCTGGACCCGGGCCACCGTCCCCGGCATGTGACACGGCCACGGGGTCCAACACGCCGCCCAGGGTCACAGCACGTCCGTTCGTCCCCTGGGGACGGACACAAGCAGCCGATCCCCCCGTCCCTTGCCGGACAGCCCCCTCACACCGTGCTGCTGAGCTGCTTTTGCAGGGAGGGAAACTGAGGCACAGGTGGCCCCAGGCCACCGCAGCCACAGCTGAGCTCACGGCAGCAAGGGCTGGACCTGCAGGGCCTGCATGCCGTCCCACCGCATCCCGCTGCTGGGCAGCCCTCTGCCGGGAAACCGGCCCGGCCTCAGCTGCGTGGCTGGGCTGGGCTGGGCGGCCGCACCGAGCAAATGACCCAGCGCCGGCCAGCCAGGGAACCGGGCTCCCGGGGAAGCGGCCTCGCAGGTGGCAGCAGCCGCTCCCCAGCATCCGACTACCAAAAAGCAGCGCAAGACCCCAAAACTCCCTGACCCGCCCTGCACTGGGACAGACCCCGACCCTGGCATGCCAGGGGGAGCCGGCATCCCTTACCTCCGTGCGAGGGTCCGGGCCCCCGGTGCCACCGTGCGCAGCTCCAGCCTTCCTCCAGCAAACCCTGGCAGCGCCAGGCTTTTCCTCACAGTCCCGGCGTTTCCCAGGGAGCTGGGGCAGGATCTGGCCACTGGCCAGCTGCTGCTCAGAAGAAGAAAAACTCTTTGCGTTCCTCCTCCTGCGGTCGCTTGAGAAATCCCCCCACGCTGTCCCTGCGGCTGGCTGCAGAGAGGAGCTGGAAAAGGCCTTTTAGGGGCAATTCCTGGCGTTTCCAGTGCCTCGGCTTCTCGAGGAGCGGCCGGGACCCAGCGGGACAAGCCACGGGTGGCCAGTGTCAACCTCGCCGATGTCCGCCAGCCGCTCGGCACCTGTAAGCGTGAGGATTGCAAACAGGAAACCTGTCTGACAGATAAAAATATCGTACTGCGGCTGGCGGAGGGGAAGCGGAGCCGAGGGTGTGAAGGTAGTGGGGAGGGACGGGTTTCTTAAGGTGGAGAGAGCCGGAGCTGGCCCCACACCGCATGCCGGGAGATGCTGGGGGCACCGGGCACCATCCCTGCCCTGGAGCTTGCAAAGCCACCACCCGGCACACCCCGTCCCTGCCCCGGTGCAAGGGACCCAGCCCTAATTCCTGCCCTAATCCCTGCAGCCTCTGGGGTGCAGCCAGGCTGGCACCGCTCTCGCCATGGAGCCGGCCGGAGCCTGGCACCGCCAGGAGGGAGAGTGGCAGCTGACCGGCGGCAGAGCCGGCGGTGCCGGCAGCTCGACTGCGCGTTTCTCAGCTGGGCTCGGCCCGTTTGCCGTGCCGATGCCCGCAGCACATCCCGGGACGTGCCTGGCTCCGGCAGCCGGTGAGAAGGACGCTGCAGCCAGAGAGCGACGAAAGGAAGCGGTACCAGATCCCACCGTGCCAGCAACTGAATCCCAGCTCACGGCACGAGCCTGGGCCAGCCAAAGCCCCGCTGCCCCCGCACCCGGTGGCACAAGATCCCGGGATGCGGACGGGAGGAACAGAGCGCCCTTTGCAGGTGCGGACATGCCGGCAGGCGGGTGGCCGGAGCCCCTTCCCTGCCACAGCCCAGCCCGTGCCAGGCTCCCAGTGTCATCTGGGTGTCACCCCAGCGCAACCCTGCCACCGTCCCATGACGTCTCCCCATCACGCGAAGGCTCTTGCGGCTTTGGTGCTGCTTCCTGCCCTTCGCAGGCAGCGGAGGCACAAGCACAGGCAAGGCACTGAGCGGCCTACCCTGCCAGCCTGCCTGTCCCGTGGGCTCCAGCCGTGGACCGTCCCTGCGAGGACGGGCGGAGGTAGGCACGTGGACTGTGGGATCGGGGTTGGGGACTGTCCGGGGTTGTATTGGTGCCGGGATGGGAGGAAAAAGGCCGAGGAGCAAACCCTGAGCAGGGGAGCTTGGGATGGGCAAGCGCCGGGGTGATTTGGAAATGCTCTCCCTGTCCGAAGGCGCCACGGAGAAGGAGCAGAGGACAAGGGGGTGCAGAGAGCGGGAGCGGGGTTCTCCTGCCCATCCCGGCATCCAGCCAGGTCTTACCCCCTTTGAAGGCGGAAATCCAGCCCGGAAAGGTCTCATAGAGCAAAGCCAGGCTTTGGCATGTTTCAAGTCCATTTCTGGGCATTCTGACCCCAGGAGCGCAGGGTTTAAGCAGCTCATCCCGCCCCGGGGAGCAAAGCCCCCCCAAGCTGCCTCTCCGAGGCTGCAGTGCTGGGGTGGAGGAGCAGGCACGAGCCCCCCGCCTCTGCCCAGGACCTCTGCCCGGCCGGGGGATGCAGCACGAGCCAGGGACGGTGGCGTTGTCCTCAGCTGCCCAGCCATGCCTAGGCAGGATCTGACCCGAATTCACCCTCCTGGCACTCCCTGCGGTGGTTTGCTGTGGTTTGGGTTGTTTTGTTTCGTTTTGTCAACCACCTCCCTGCCTTCCCCTGCCCGCCGGGGCGCACGGGTGGGCTGGGTGCTGCGGCCTGTTGAAAGTAGAGATGAAGTACCGTGTGTCCTCCGGCTCTCCTCATCCCCCCGGCTGGATCCCCCCGCTTTTGGATGAGCCTCAACCAGCCCCTCTGACTCAGCTCTGCCTCCGGGATCAAACCAGCCCTGGCCTCTTCCACCCCCTCAAGCATCTGCTGGGGATTAACGTTGTTTTGCTGAGCGTTGGCGGCTCGGGGCCAAGCTTGGGGTCCCTCAGCAGCCACACGCAGAGCCCTGTGCCCGCCGCCTCTATCCCCTTCTTGGGGCGGAGATGACACCCCAGGGACTTTCGGGGGGCTAGGGGGTTCACACGCTTTCCCCTCTCCTCTGCCCCACCCAGCTCACCTGGGCTGTTCACCTCCGGCGTCCTGGGGCCATCGTCCCTTCTCGCCACACGGGTCCAGGGCGGTCTCCCTGGGGAGAAGCAGGGTGACGAGCCCTAGGATGGGGGGCACAAGGTGAAGGCAACACTTACCCAGGTTGTGAGCAAGAGCAGCCCCTGGGGGGGTCATGGAGCCCCCCCACATCCCCGTGCCCCCTGGGCAGTGATGGGCCACGGGGCCAGCTCAGGGACCCAAGGGAGGCTTCGCTGCCCTGAGCCCGTTTCTCCCCACTCCCCGGGACAGGAGACCCCATGGATGACAACCGTCCCCTCTTCGGCACCTTCAAACCGATCGGTGAGGACAACGTGGCCAGTGCCAAGCCAGGACCCGACATGACCCCGGTCCAGCCCCAGGGAGCAGAGCAGCCGCCGGGACACCACAACACAGACGGCAGGGTAGGACGCAGGGCTGCGAAGGGTCCATCCCCCCCAGCTCGTCATTCCAGTGCCCCCGAGCTCATACACCCGCAGGGACCGTGTCCTCCCGGGCTGCATTAGGAGCCCCATGAGGGCAGCAGAGCATCCTCGGGGCACGTTCTACTTGAGCCCCCGTCCACTCTCCCCTCCCAGGTCCCACCAGGTTCCTGGCCATCTCCACCAGGCTGGTCCCCGCCAGAGGGGGACCCACGGCTGGAGCTGGTGGTCCTGCATGCCCGGACAAGGCTGTGGTTCGAGCAGACACAAGCCAGCAGGCTGAGGGCCAAGGGTGAGCTCCCAGCCTGGTTCCATGGCTTCATCAGCCGGAGGCCCACAGGGGGGCAAGCCGCGGTGGGACACGGGGTGGTCAGCATCCACACCCCTGAGCTCCTAAACAGGGAGCTGGACCCCTGGGTTCCACGAAGGGGGTGAGGGCGAGCAGCTCCGTGCCCCTTCCCCGCAGGGAGACGGAGCAGCTGCTGCAGGACCAGCCCCCGGGCTGCTTCCTGGTCCGCTTCAGCGAGAGCACCGTCGGCTTCGTCCTGTCCTACAGGTGAGGGACCCCCGGCCCCGTCCAAGGGACCGATGCGCTTGGTCCCCTTCCCGCCTGCTGTGCTGACCCTGTCCCCTCTTCCCCCAGGGGTAGGGATCGCTGCCGGCATTTCGTCCTGGACCAGCTGCCAGACGGGCAGTACGTGATCCTGGGGGAGCAGAGCGCCCACGCTGAGCTGGCCGACCTGCTGCGGCACTATGCCACCGCCCCCATCACGCCGTACCACGAGTTCCTGACAGTGCCGTGTGGACGGGTGAGGACCCGGGCCCTCGTTAGTCCCTGCACCTGAAATGGTGGAGTCATTCCTGCTGTACGGACTGCGACGGGGGGAGGCATTTTCCCAAGCTGGGGAAATCAAAGCCAAGGGAAGTCAAAGCATCACAGCTGGACAAAATCAAAGCTGGGGTTGGCACCAGAGCCAACCTGGCCATCGTGCAGCATCCCAGCAAGGAGCCAAACCGCGGGCAGCACACCTGAGGTGGGACTAGCGCCCGGCTGGGTCTGCCCCGGAGCACGCAGCCACCCCGTCACCTCTCTCCTTTCAATGCAGGAAGAAGAGCCCCGAGGAGGGACATGGACCCCAGCCGGCAGCGGTGCTGCACGTTCCCCGCCGAGGGAAGCACCGGCAAACCTCCCGGTGTACACCGCCGTGTCCAAGGGGCCCCTGGGAGCCAGGCAGGCGTCCGCGGCCCCCCCGCTGCCTGCGGAGCCCGGCACCAAGGGAGGCTCGTCCGGGGAGGTAAAGGCAGGGCAGAGGGGAGGGGATGGAAGCCGCAGCCTGGCCAAAGCTCTCGCGAGGCAGAGGGACACAGCCAGGGTGGGGGATGCAGCCCCAGCCACTACGGATCCATGCTGGACCCACTTCTAGCCCTCACCTCCGACCTGTCCCGTCTCTTCCACAGGCTCCCAGCGTCCCCCCGCCACTCCCCGCCAAGGCCAGTTTCTTGGCCACAGCCCAGGGGCTGCACAGCCCCACCGTCAGCGGAGCAGTTCCAGAAGGTCCCTATGCTCAGGTGAACAAAGAAGCCATCGCCCCCGAGCCGCCCCAGCCAGCCGATGCCAAGTACCAGCAGCTCATGTGCTTCCACACGTATGCCGAGCCCCACGAAGGCCTCGCACCCAGCCCCTCCACCTACCATGAGCTGGAAGAGCCCATCCCCTTCTACGCCATGGGACGGGGCTCGAGCCCCAGCGCCGGCCCCGAGGAGAACATCTACTCTGAGGTGGCGCTGGCCCAGCAGGACCTGCCCGCTCCGCTCCCCAGGACGGTCCGAGGAGCCTTCTTCACGCTGCCTCCCAAATGCCACACTCACCGCCGGCTCTTCCGCAGCATGTCCAGCCAGGCCTCTAAGAGGCGGCCGCTCCCTGTAGCTCCCACTCCAGACGGGAAGGAGAGAGGAGCCTCCAGCCCAGCAGCGGAGGTGCGTTCCCCATAGCAGGTCACGTTGTAGAGCCGCTCGTTGCTCTAGGGCTGTCCCAATGCGAGACCTCAGCGAGATCTCCCGTGGAGTCTGGTGGGTCGGGGTTTGCTCCACACCAGGGCCACGGGGGCAGGCAGGGGTCCCCTGCCCAGGGCTCCACGCCGGAGCGATGGTCCCCTACTCACAGCCAAAGCGGGAGCAAAGCTGAGGGCTGGGAGGGCAAAGGACTGACTTTCAACCACATCCTGGCTCTCAGGACAAACCTCCACCCAATAAGGCACGATCTCACGGCCATTTCCCTTCACCTCTCCCTGTGGATTCCGCAGGGCACGACGATGAACCCTCTGCTGGAGTTCAGTGATCCCGTTTACAGCTGGAGGACGAGCACCACAAAGCAAGCAGCAGCTGCGGCAGGGCAGGAGGGCCCCGAGAACATTTACGAGCAGCTTTCTGGAGACCACCTCTAAGCCACCCGCGCAGGTAGGTCTAAGACAGGACCCAGCTCCCGGCCCCCAACCCCCAGGCAGGAGGCGGCCATCGGACTCCTTCACCGCCAGAGGAAGCCCTTGGCCCTGGGAGGAGAGACCCGAGGCTGCAGTTGGCCCCTCCGCAGACAACCAGCGCCCCAGCAGCACCAGCGATGCCAGTCCGCTCCGCGCTGGGATTCCCACGCCCTTCCCGACACGTCAGCCTGCTTCCCAAGCCCTGCGAGACAGTTAAGAGGGGAACGGATTTAATTTATCTTTGAACACATTCAGAGTTTTCTATTAACAGAATGAGGGCGGATAAGGCTATTATAGTAAAACCAACGACGGGTTTCGGGCACGGCTGGTGCATCCAGAGCCGGGTATTAAACTGGCCGCAAGCTGGAGCGATACCACAGCCTGTCAGGAGGGCAACACCAAACATCACCCAGTCCGGTGCCGACTCCTCCAAGCCCTGCCCGTTTCCTCAGCCACAAAACACCGGCTAGCGCCAGCCCCAAGGACCACGCTCAGCTGCTGGGTCAGTGACACTGACCCTGGTGCTGCCCAGCAGCAGGCAGGACCCCAGAATGTTTTGGCTGAAACGATGCCGAGCCAGCGCCGTTCTTGCAGCAGTTGGCGCACTTAAATGGAGCAGAAAGCGCACGAGGAGAGCCAAAGCCCCGCGCTCAGATGCACTGAAGCTTCAAGACAGGGAGGGAAAAGGAGAGCTGTGGAGCTGTAGTTTCATCTCTCAGAAAAAGCACTTTCGCGTTTCACAGGCCTACATTTTGTTGCTCTTAAACAGCTAAAAGCAGAGCCCGAGTCAGCCACGATTCCAGCCCTCATAACTCCCCTCTAGTGCTAAAAATAAGCCATTACACACCGAAAAGGGGAACTCCTGAGCTTCAGCCTCTCGGCTCGCTCCAGGACTCCACAATCCCGCCAAGGCCACTGAAGAAGAGTTTGGGAGAGCATGGCCTGCTGGAGGACAGAGCCTCCTGCCCCGCGGCCACTGCCGCCAGGGGCTTCCTCGCCGTGCTCCAGGCCCAAACGCCAAAGGCACGGCTCGGTGCTTTAAGGCTGAGGAACCCACGGCGGCCAGCACAACCCACTGCTGGGGTTCGCACCCCGGACGGGCTGCGCGTAGCCAACTCCCTCAGACGAGCGCTTTGGCACCGGCTGCGCGACAGCGTCCGCTCCGCGAATAAACAGAGGTAGCCGCTGCGGAAGGTGCTCCAGCCTACCCAGGGAGGGGAGGAGGAAAAGCGATGCATCGAGCAAGGAGTTGAGCACCTCGTGATGGAAACAGGTGTGGTTCGGTTCATTTAAAAGTTTATTCCTTTTATCAAATCTCTTTTCAGAGGATTTCACTGTACATATAAGATATGAATAAATTACTCAACAGTAACTTTATTCTGGTCATTCAAATACTCAAAATGGGCTCTGCAAAGTACTAAAACATCCAGGGAGCTAAACTAGAAATCAGATTATTTTAAAACATTCTAAGAAAAGACTTCATTCATGGGGGTTTGTTTGCTTGTTTTTAACAGGTAACATGGGAGAAAAACAACCTCGTGGAATTTTTCTAAATGGAATAACAAATATTGGCTGTTTTAGCTGTGGTTACAACAAATATAACCCTTAGTGGTGGGAATGTAAATTAAATAACCAGACCAGCTCTCCGTTCCCTTCGGCATCACATGCTTTGGTGAACAACAAAGCGAGGCCACAGAGATTTGGCTAAAGATACGTGGATCTGGCCAGCAAGGCTGCACATGATTTGCAGTCATATCGCCTAGACCTAATACCTTAAATAAAAGATTCCATTTTAAAAAGTTAAGGCCGGACACTGTCTCCTCTTCCCAGCCAGGAGGGTAAAGTTAACACTCGATTGAAACAGAATTTATATAAACGAGCTGGGGGGGGGGAGGGAAGTACAGTTGGCAGCTTTCATTTGCGTCTGCTCAGACGAAACACTGCTGCTTCACTTGCCGAGCTCACTGCCAGCTGCACTGCACCGTGTGACGCTGGGAATACTCGGCCGGTTCAACAAGTCTGGAGAGCAGCCCAGTCCAACACTGCAGGCCCTGGGTCAGGGGGAGGAGGAGGAAAGAGGGGGAAAAAAAAAGGAAGAGAAACGTACATACACACATCGATCACGTTTATCCAAAAGCCCTCAGCAGCGCCTTGCGCTGGGCGAGAGATCCTCACTGCTTTTTGTGCGTTCCACACTCGGGGCGTTTTCACCTCTATTGCAAGCTCTGACCTGTAAAGGAGTTTCCCCTCAGCATGGTTCAAGACACACAGGCTGGTGGAGCTGAGAACAAAAACACTAACTTAGCCACACTTGAAAAAAACCCAACCAAACAACAAAACCAAACACTGAAATCATTCACATGAGAGGAGTGCTGGATTTACTCGGGCACGAGTAAGCAGCCATGAGGACGTCTCAAATAAAAGGACGAAAAAGAAAAAAAAGCCAAGCTTGCTCTTGAAACTCACTGTCTTTCAGAACGGAAAATTACACTCTCAACGCACAGCAAGTCCAAGAAAGGAGCAAAGTGGGAACTGGAAGTTTATTGAGACTCTGCCTAAGGTTCCAGCGGCGAGGCCATGTCGAAGGAGGAGTAGCCCCTGCACCTAAATGACAAAAGCTCCGAGCCTTGCGCCAGGCACGTTTCCTGCAGCTGCCTTGGGACTGTCCTCAGTCGTACAAAACAGACTTGATTTGAACCTTCCACATTATCGTTTATAAGGAGGGAGGGGAAAGATTACAGGTGGAGTTTCAGGACTGGTTTGCGTTCAACCTTTCTCCTGACGGGCAGGGGAGTGCAGTACCCTCCCGCCCGCTGAGCAGACCACGTTCTACACAGAGCCTGGTTGATCTCCAGAAGCCAGGAGAAGTCTGACACAGTAGGTCACCTGGGACAAGAGCCAAAGAGTGGGACAGAGGTGTTAGAATCCGTATTTGGCTTGAGTCTGACGTCGGCTGAGCTTGTTTTCAGACCATGTGTTTTTCAGTTCCAGCTCTCTTTCCTTTGCCTGCAGAAATTGAGAAGATTAACATCAGCATTGCTGCTCACTGACTCAGCAGTATTTCACCCTCCTCTGCCCCTGCTGACGGGGATTACAGAGCACTTGAGCGAGAAGCCTCGTTACAGGAGTTAGCACAATTATCTTGACAGAGGCCTGAATTAATATGGATGCACAAGCACTTCATTCATGCCGAAACACAGCTTCTCTTGTGGGACAGCCCCAGCAGCTGCTTACTAACCACACGGCAGCGGTGCAGAATTAAGGCAGGACGCAGAGCGCCTCGTCGCGCATACAACCACGCACGCGCTGGAGCTGGGCGGGAGGGGAATAGTGAAGCAAAGCAAAAAGCAAGCTAGAAGCTCAGTGCCGTGACACCCTCGGGGCCAAGGCGCCGCTGCCACGAGGCTGTTTGGGCCAGGACGCTCCCGCGGCACGGCTGCCTCCGTCCCCGTCAGAGCCGCTGCAGGTCTCTCCCGCAGCTTGGGGCGCTCCCAGTCAGGCGCAGCCCCTGAAAGAGCAGCTCCACCAGCTCTGCCTCGCGCTGCCAAGGCATCAAGCCTTGTAATTCTGCCTGGATCGGTTTCCACGCTAGAGGGAGGCCACTCACCTGATGGATCAGGTATGTGATCTGGTGTTTTCTCCTTTGCTGTCCCGTGGGTTGATCTCCTTTTTTCTAGAAAGGAAAAGCAGATGAACTGTTAAGCCTGGAAAGATGCTGACCCAGACAGCAAAACAAGACAAGAGCTTGCACAAGCCATTTCAAGAAGCATTTGTTTCATGTTAAACAGCTCTGGGCTGATTCCCTAGGCTGAAGCAGTTCCTGGCTGGTCTTTATCACCTGCACGCTGGCACTATGTTTTGAGAAGCTCTACTGGGGTCTCATGCGTAATTATTTCTACAACACACAACACGAAGGTCCCTGTCCCCCCACCCCGGTGACCGCACAGCATCTAATACAGCTCCAGCTGTGGCTGAAACAGGAACTGAAGAGAGGTCTCCAAAATCCCAGCCAGCGCTCCTCCCTTCCTGCCCATACCTTGCTGAATGATTTCATGGTCTTCTCTTCTGTTAAGGATTTCGTCAGCCACTGCTGGGCTCCACTCAGCTGATCGTCACCTTTGATATCCACAAAGTTGATCTCTTCCCTCCCTCGGTTCCGCTTGCCTTGCAGACGTTTGAACTGAAAGAACAGAAACAACCGGAGTTACACACGCATGTCATGCACCGACGCTAACCTGAAAGAAGTAAAGGCAGATGGGATCTGAGCCTTAGCTTCCCAAGCGTGGGACAGGCCACGCCAACAAACATTCTTCCAACCAGGATTTTTTTCGTTAGGACAGTTCTGCTTTGCTATAGATCAGAATATCTTAAAACTAGTTTGCATGAAGGTTTTAATCTCATTTTCCCATGCAGAAGGGAAAACAGCATTTACTCCGCCTTTCAGTCTTGCTCAGGAGAAGACCCTTGGACTCCTGGGTCTCTCATTTTAAGTGCTAGGGAGGCACCTGAATTTTTGCTGCTCACACATCCACCTCCCATAACACAGGTCCACCTCCAAAGCAGAGAGGTCCCTGGAAGAAGCGAGCATCAGATGTGCTACGGTCTTCTGCAGCACTGACTGGCTCAGCTAACGAGGCTGGCAGTTTCTACATTAGATCAACAATGGGAAAGGGTTTTTTAACAACGGGTTTTTGAGCATTTGAAATAAGTGGGGAATTCACCACTGTGCTAGAGGATGTATCATGAAGTTATCTGAACAGTAGCTCATCTGCACCTCAGCAAGCAACATCTTCACTCCATGCACCTTGTCTGCCTTAGATACCCTTCACGAGAACGAGCCTGGGGTCGGTGGAAGTAACAAACATCACCTACTTATAAAGCAAGCAAACCCATCTGGAGCAGTAGCCCAACAGACTGCTGGAAGGACACCGCACGCGTCCACGACACAGCGCTAGACCCCATGGAACAACCACCCAGTCCAACTCGGCTTGAAGGACGGGCCATGCCAGCGGGGAGGGACTGTGGCTGCCGAGGGGCTCCTATGCTCTAGCGGAGCTTAAATGCAAGTTCCGCAGTGGGACAGACAGTAAAGTGCCAACCGCTTCGTCATCTATGAAGGAGGAGTCGGTGCTCATCTCCTGCGGCGGTGCCTGGGCTGGTTCCATCTCCTGGTAGTACCCGCTGCTGTAATAATCCTGTCAGCAAAAGGAAAACCAGTCTGTCATGAGCGTAAAGCAAGATCGATCCCGGAGCAACCATATACAGAGGCCCCAAGACAGAGCACCGAATCACGCACCTCGCCCCGCGAGCCGCTGCTTTTTCACCTAGAGGGATTTATTTCACTCAGTCTCCGGGGAGCACAGTACGTTACACAGTGCACCTCCTCCCCAAGGCTGACCGAAGTAGTCTTTAATCACCTCTCATCACTCTGGCACTACTGACGAGTACAGGGCGTTTTTTCAGAGGTACTCAACAACAAGTACTTTGCTGAATTACTAGAAGCAACCTGGCTTCAGACACCAGCCCTGGCGAGCCCCGATTCTGCACCCTGACAACAACAGGGGGAGCTGCACGGGGGCATTTTAAAACGAGTGCAGCTATTAAACATTTATCCAGCAAAGAGCATCTACGGCCCTCGTGCCAGAGGAATCCTGTTGTACTAAGTGCTGTGGATCTCTGTGCCTCGTCCCAGCTCGCTCAGACGGGTTAGATTCCCATAATGTGCAGCCTGCTGCAGTAACTAGTTCAGAGCCCCTCGTCCTAGACAGCCTTTTCAGAGCAGCACCATCAAGCTTCACCTCCCGGTCAGTCAACCCACCTGATAATATGCACCAGCCACGCCGGCCTCGGTGTAGGCAGGGAACTGGCTGTAGGGCTGGCTGCTGTAGTCTTCCCCGGGTTTGGGGGCCCAGCTGTGCTGAGCACCGCTGGAGCCCGCGCCCGTCTTGAACTCCAGAGGGGCGTTAGCAGCAGCATCCTGGAACTGGGGCTCTGTCTCTGTCCCAGGCGGTGGGTCCTCTGACGCCACCGTGCCAGAGTACACGTACGTCTCGGCACCCATGACACTGGGCTCGTTCCTGTCAGACAAGGAGAAGTAGTTCTCTGGCTTGACCTCTTCATCGCTATCGTCCTCTTCCTGCGTGATCTGCTTGGTTACCTGCAGGGCAGCGCTCTTCGCAGCAGCTTTGATAGCGGACGGAGAAGGAGTCGTGGGCACGGCTGGCTTGGACAGAGGTTTGGCTTTGGGGGAAGAGGTCGGGGCCTTAGCAGGCTTTGAGTCGGAGGCATTTTCTCCTGCTTTCCTCGAGAAAGCGTAGGGCAAAAGTAACCGATTGGTCTCTTTCACTGTCAAATTTTTGGGTTGAGGAAGCAAAGCGGACAAGCCAGAGCCCTCGCTGCGTCCCTGGTGAGTTTCATGCAGGGCAAACGGTTCACAGAAATAAGAGAAATGAGTGAGACTATTTCGTTTTCCTGACTCCCTGCCAATTATCTCCTCCATTTCTAACAACATTAATGGATTTCCCATTGCTCAGCACAATCATTTGCTACTTCAAACACGCTGCAGGGCTTTCTTGCACAAAAGGCCAATGGGACTTTTAAGGGGAATGTGGTACCTGCAAGTATCTGCCAACTCCCCAAATTAATACCTATTTTTCTGAGATTTAACTTTATGAAATTGCCCCAAAAAAAGGGACTTGACACCCCAGGACATTTCAGGCATTTTATGCGCTAAAAGCCACACGTTAATCAGAGAGGCTGATTTACACTAAGTGGAAGCCCAAGATCTGTCACAGTCAAACACTTCTTCCCCGTGAAACTTGTTTAACTGAATATCCCAGGTATTTACCTGAAGAGTATTTTTCTTCTTTGCTGGTTCATCTTCCTCTGAATCTGACTGAGAAAGAAAAACAGAACTTAGCACAACCTGGGCTATTAAAATAAAAAGAAAAAAGCCCACCCACTATGCAATTTATTCATTTTCAGTTTGAACCGGCCAAAGAATCATGGTAACGTGGATCTGGATTTAGTGTCTGCCAAGAGCTGAGCTAAAAAGCAACAGTGGGATGCGGTCAACCTCTTTTTCAGTCTTGCTGATGCATCTATGTCAGGGCAGAGAGCGATAAAAGCCTGCCCTGCTCACTACTACGAGAGAGAAATAAACTGTCCACAGTGAAAGCAGGACCACAATACTTGCCACTATATTTAGAGATAGCTGGGTCTGCTGCGATCTGGGCAGAGGCAGAAAAATAAGCTGCATTGTGCCGTAAAACCTGAAGCTTTGCAAGTAAGTCAGCATCGCCTCTTAAAAAACAAAAAAATCTCGTAAAGCAATCCATCCACAGCCAAACAATAATCTCCCACTTGAGCTCATTTATGCAACTTACGGAACAAGAAAAAGGATCCACTAACCCAAAATTCCAAATTTTCAAGGCAGCTTTTTAATGCTGCTCTAAAGCAGAGTGGGTGGGCAGAGAAACTCAGCTTCTACATATTTGGCTCCTGCCAGAAATTAGCATTTAGAGAGCCAAGAGCTCAAACACTTTTTTTTTTTTTTTAATAAATCACAGGAAAATAAACCTAAAGCAAGGCAAAGAGCACAAGCTGCACGGCATAAGGTCAGTGTGCTCTTTCAAAGTAAGAGACAACATTACAATAATAGAGGGGAAGTGCAAACCCACACAAAACAAGGGTGTAAAAATTCACTGCGGGGATTAACAGGAAATTTTTCACAATAACGTTGGAGTTGCTAAATACCCATTTAAAACTTGAGTAGAAAGTCTGGCCGTCTCTGGCATCAGCAAAGGCCCTTAACATCTTTATCATTTTATAGCTTTGCAGAGCACTTTAAAGAGATTACAGGAAACAAGGTCTTCTGCCAGTTTACTGTCTAAATTATAAAACAGGACAAAGACAAAGACCATGCATAAATAAAGGCAAGCCAAGAGTTGCCATAAAACCAGCGTGTTGCATTTGGGAGAGAGGAGATAAAGCAGATTGCCCAGGAGCATCTCCACAGGTGCAAACAAAGGAGGTATTTTAAGGAGAAAGAGGGGATGAGCAGGAAGGTGTCAGTCACAGGCCACGGGACTTTCAGGAATCCCAGACGGGAACCGCTCAGACCTGCTCTGGTTTTAAGGTACTTTTTCTCCCTTCAACGTCCATTCACTCGCTTGACACCGACGACCTGCAGCATTTGTGTTCAAAGCCAATACACTGGGAACACAGAGGAGGAGATAGAGGGGAGGAACAAATCTCCTTTCATTTGAGCCTATTTCAGTAACTGTACAACCAGCGAGGAAGAGAAGAACCCTAACACTAGCGTTATTATGAAGCGTCCGCTCCAAAGTGCTGCAAGAAAGTGAGTAAGCAAAAAGCGGGTACGAGAGAGAAGGATATCCCTCGACCGTGTGCCTAAAAGGGGAACCCGTATGCCCCACTGCCTGGTGCACCGCTGCTGTGTTTGGGAGCCGTGGCACGAGGAGCTCTGGCTCTGGGATTTGCCAAACCGGGCTGGTTACCGGCAAGCAGCAGAGCGTGGCTCAGGGACGGGCGGGAAGCCCACGTCCTCTCACCGGCTCTCCCCATGCCCCCACAGTCTGCTCTTCCAGCAGAGTGAGATGCGCCGACTTCATTTCAGCTCCCCCAGGCCCAAGATGCTGGCAGACCACTATTAATTGATGCTGTTTATAAATCCATACAGTCAAACCTCTTCCTCAAGCTACCTGTCCCCATGGAAATGGCCCTAAGCTTCGCAGTTCAGCTCTTCCTACGGCCAGAGGCACTCGTGCCTCACCAGAGCCAGCGACGGAGGCCAGACACAACCGCAGCCACGCAACCGTCACCTCCACGCTACACAGCGCCGCCCCAGAGTGAACGAGCAGAAGGTAGAGGAGGAAAGCTGGTCAATGGGGACACTCAGGAAAAAAAAAAAAGGGGAGGGGGGGGCAGGGACCTGCCTTTGCCTGCTTTTGCCACCGGGCTGTCTGGATTCAGTGCTCAGGAGCCCCGCGAGGCTCGGGGCACTGCAAACATGAAAAAGCACAAGCTCAGAGGGAAATGATTACCTAAAGGTCTGGAGGACACCTGAAGCCTTTAGATAAACAAGCAATAAATTGACAGGAAAATCCATCAATTGCACAGCAAACGACACTTTTTTGGGGATAGCCCTGCACAAGGCCACACAGCTCCACATCATCAACTCGTTAACTTCGGTAATAAATAAGGGTGCAGATAATCTGGGTTTTGCTGTATTACAATTATAAATAAGGTTTCTAGATCTGTTTAATTCTGCAAAGCGCTTTAGGATTAGGGCTGGCAGCCGGGACAAATCTCCCCATAGAGGCCACAAGAGTAGGTTTTGGTACCTTGCTATATTACGATGGGAGAGAGCGAGGAAGGAGACGCTGGGTTTTACAGGCAAAGAAATCCACGGGGGGATTGTTCCGGGGAGAGGATTTCACGCACGAAGGCGCTCCTCCTCGGGAGGGCTCGAGCAGGGCCTCCCCCCCGGCTGAGCCGGTGGTTTGTTTTATACTCACATCTCCCTTGTGCAACTCGGGCGCCGTGATCCGCACCGGCTCTGTCCTCTTCTTTGGCTTGGGGAGGCTCAGGTCCACCCCAGCCCCGGGCAGAGCAGCAGAGGCCGCGACAGGAGGGGGCAGGTTGCGGGTGGAGGCAGCGGTCGCGGCGGCGTTCCTCGGGGGAGGCAGGAGGAGCCCCCCCAGCCTGGGCTGCTCCCCGCTCCCGTTCCCGCCGGCGGCCGGCTCGGGCAGGGCGGCGGCCGAGGCCTGGGCCGGGCCCATGCCCGGCGGAGGGGTGCTGAAGCCCCTCATGCCAGGCGGGGGGCCCATAAGGAAGGGAGGGGGCGGCCCGCCGGGGGGCGGCGGCAGCAGGGGGAAGCCGCTGCCCAGCGGCTGGTGAGGCGGGGGCAGCGGGGGCATCACCGGGGCTTTGGGGGGAGGCAAGGTGGCGAAGAGCCCCCGGGCCGGGGGCTGCTGGCCTGCGGCGGGAGGCGGAGCGGCGGCCTCCTCCTCCTCGCCCGCGGCCTCCTCCGCATCGCTCTCCTCCTCGCTGCTGGCATAGGTCACCAGGGACATG
>VZTL01003493.1:36572-47848 GCA_013400535.1 Scopus umbretta | reverse complement strand
CTCCCCCCCAACGCCCTCCCCCGGCCCTGGGGGATCGCAGAGCCTGGAGCCGCCGTGTGCTGGAGGGGACCCCACCGTGCTCCCCCTTCGCACAGCGCCCGCGGTGCTGCTTCCCCGGGGGGAAACTGAGGCACGGGGGGCCTGGGCAGTGTGCGTCCCGCTCCCGGGGGTCCGGCGTGGCCCCTGCGGGCCCCCCTCCTGCCTGCCTCAGTTTCCCCACCGTGGTGGCCTCCCCACGTGCAGGCTCCTCCAAACTCTCCCCCAGGACCCTGCCACAGTCGCGGTCCCCGTCGCACCAAGGGCTTTTTCCCCCCAGCACCCTGCGCCTGCCACCCTGAAGGCACCCAATGGGGCTCACCTGCCCCAACGGGGCCCGGACCCCCGCATCCGACCGGTGTCCCCAGAACCACAGCCCAGATGGGACCTCGCTGCGTGGGTGCCCCATCCCCACAGGGCTCCTTTTGGGTCCCCTCTGCCTGCCACCACGGTGCTGTGTCCTGGCTGCCGTGGTGAGCGGTGCCTGGAGGGGGGCTCGTGGGGCCAGGACCCATCGCGGGGGGGCAAAGCAGGGGACACAGGCAGTGGGGGTCCCCGGGGCTTTGGGCAGGGCCAGAGCCAGCCCCCCTGCTGCTCCCCTCCGCCTGACCCTCTCCTCGCCTGCCGGGGAGCTGCTGGAGCAGAATATTTTCCAGGTTAGGGGATACGTAACAAATATTTCAGTATAATTATCACTTTCTTGGATTTCACTCCCCTCTCCCCCCTTCATCCCCTCTCCCCCCTCCAGCCCCGCCAGTGAAACTGGCTCGGAGAAACCTCAGCAGGAAAATAAATCTGCCAGCCTGCAGCGAGCCACTCTTCCTTTCCCACGGCGCGACCCGGGGGCTCCTGCCCTTCGCCAGCCCCCGGTCCCCCCCAGCCTTTCAGCAGCTTTGGGGGAAGCCAATACCTCCGGGCCCCCCGGGCGGAGGGGCTGGGGGGGATCGGCTCAAGCCCCCACGTCTGGTTACATCTTGTGCCCCTGCAGCTTTTGCTCCTTTTAGGGGCTGTTTCTCCTTGTCCCCCCCGCCATGAGCATCGCGTGGGGGATGCCTGGGGCTGTGTCTGCCCGCTCCTGGGTTTCGGGCACCCACCCCGGCGTGAGTCAGGCCTCGGAGGGAGGGAAGGGACCTGGGGGCGGCTGTGGGGACCCCAGTCCCGCTGCCCCAGCCAGCTGCGGCATCCTGGAGGGTCCGGCCGTGTGGACGTGGCGTGGCCGTGGAGGAGACCCCACAGGGACATGTCCGTCCCCGCTGCAGGAGGATTCGGCTCCTGGAGCTTCCCCTGTTTCCCAGGCACCCGCATCCCACCCGTGGCCCCGCTGTGGGGCTGGGACTGTCCGTGTCCCTCCCTGTGCCGGGGGGAGCCCCTTTCTGCAGGGACCCTCTCTGGGGGTGCAGGGGGTGGTGGCTGCGCGCGATCCCGATCCCTCCACCAGGAGGGCCAGCCGGGCGCCCACCCGCAACTTTCAGCTGCCGGAGGGCGACAGGGGAACAATGTCCCCAAAGAGCAGCTCCCTGGGGAGCTGGGCTGTCCCCGGTGACAGCCTTCGGGGGTGTGATGGATGAGCCACCTCCTGGAGCCGGGACAAAGCCCCAGCTGCCCTGCGGTTAGCGGGAGGGCTGCGGGGGGGGCCGTGGGGACCCCTCAGGGGGGTCAGGCAGGTCACCAGGCGCAGAGCTGCTCCCCAGCCGAGCTCGGAGCGGGTGCCGTGTCCCCGCCGTCACCCCGTGCTGGGTGAGCTCTCGCCCCCACACACCCTCCCCGTCACCCTCCCTTCCCCCAGGCGCATCCGGAGCCGGCCCCGGCATCGTCGTCCCCCCTCACCGCCAGGTAACGAGAGCCAGATGTGGCCCAGATGTGGCGGGGGCACTTGTACATCCCCTGTGGGCTGTCCTGAGCCGCCAGCAGTGCTCGGGGTCCCCCTGGGATGTGTCACTGCTGAATGGGGGAGCCAGGGCCGTGTTCTGTCGCCGTGTTCACCTCCTGCCCTGTCCCCAGGCTTTGAAAGGAGCTCCCGGGGGCGAGGGGGCCGCGTCCAGCCCCAAGAGGCACTTAACCTCCCTGGCTGCCGGTCACCCCTTGGGGAAGGGGCAGCTCGGGTTCCCCCCGCACCGGGGGATGCCGCAGGCGTGGGGGGGGAGCTCGACACCGCCATCCCCCTCCCCAGGCGTCAACATGATGCTGAGGAAGATTGCGGTGGCGGCGGCCTCGAAGCCGGCGGTGGAGATCAAGCAGGACGGGGAGACCTTCTACATCAAGACCTCGACCACCGTGCGCACCACCGAGATCAGCTTCAGGATCGGGGAGGAGTTCGAGGAGCAGACGGTGGACGGGCGGCCCTGCAAGGTAGGGGTGAGCCCTGCCTGCGCCAGGGGGGCTAATCCCGACCCGATCCATGCGGGCAGGAGCACTCATGCACACGCGTGTGTGCATGCAGGTGTGCGTGCACCACACGTGCGTGCACGCTGGTGCCTGTGCCTGCATGCACGCAGCTGTTTGTGCATGCACACTCGTGTACACACATGCCCGTGGGTGTTTGTGCACGCACACACATTTTGCATGAGGGCCAGAGCCCTCGCCTCTGTGTGTGTGTGCATGCACAGAGATACGCGTGCAGTTACCCGTGCATGCGCACGTGTGTTTGTGCACACGCACACACGTTTTGCGTGCACACGTGTGGGTTTGTGCATACAGCCACACGCTCTCCCCTGCGAGCAGAGGGCTGGCCCCTCTCTCCCTGCGCCTCCGGGGGCCGCGGCGCCCGTCCCCTCCCCGCACGCCCCCAGGTGACAGACGAGCCCGGGCAACTGTCAGGGCCGGGGAACAAATGGCCACATCCATCTCTTGGTGGGCGAGCGGGCTGTGATGGATGGTCCTGCCCGGCGGGGGCTGCGCGGGGTGTCCGTGTACCCCCCCCCCCCAGCGTCACCCTCCCCGCCTCTGCAGAGCTTGGCCAAGTGGGAGAGTGAGAACAAGATGGTGTGCGAGCAGCGGCTGCTGAAGGGCGAAGGGCCCAAGACAGGCTGGTCCAGGGAGATGACCAACGATGGGGAGCTCATCCTGGTGAGGACCGGGGTGCGGGGGGGGCATCTCTGCCCCAGTGCATGCTGGGAAACTCCCGTGGGGTTGGGGGCCATGGCCGTGACTGTGACCCCGCTCCTCCTTGCAGACGATGACAGCCGACGACGTCATCTGCACCAGGGTCTACGTCCGGGAGTNTCGGGGCAGGAAAATCTCATTTTCTGGCCCCATTCTGCTGCCACCCTCGCTGCAGACAAAGTGCCCGGTTTTTGGAGAGGCGCCGGGGCCACGGCAGGGGGTAATGCAGCTGCCTCCCTGGGCCTTTGGGTTGGTTTTAACTGTTTTTGGTTCAGTTTGATTTTCTTTTTTAATGCAGCCCCTGGCCTCGCCCTGCCCCGGGGCTGCTCTCGCTCTCCCTCTCCCTCTCCCCAGTATTTATTTGTGAATATTGTATCGGAAGGCAACACCAAACCACCCCAACCCGGTGGCACCGCAGCCGAGCAGCTCCAGGTCCGAACCCCACCAGGGTCTGAGCCCCCTCCGTATCGTCCCCACCACCTCCCTCCTCTTTTCAATAAATGTCCTACAACCCTCCCCACCCCCGGCATCCCTGTCCCCTCCCGGCCCGCTGGCACACGGATCCTGCACCGCAGCCATTGCGCAAGGGGCCGGGGGCGAAGGCGGTGGCACATCCCAGCGTGGGAAGCGAGGGGCAGCCGTGGGGCAGGGAGGGCGGCGTGGGGCTGGGGCGCAGCTCACGCTTTGGGCTTGGTGGAGGGGGGCGAGCCCCTCTCCGGGCTTGGCTGGAGGAGCTGGTGCACCCATGGGTGCTGCGGGCCAGGAGGGGGCTCCCTGGCCTGTTCCAGGTGATGCTCGTTAGGGTGCTGCCGGTTAATTGCCCTATATGAGGCGGCATTAATTACCCCGGGGTAGGACGGGTGGGCTCTGCTCGTGGCTCCCCGGGGCTCGGCCCACAGTGGTGCCGGGGAGCTCTGCCCCGGGGACGGGGCGTGCAGCCGCTCCCCGTGCCCATCCCAGCCTTGGCTCTCCCGTTTCTTTTGGGAGCTGCAGCAAAACTGCTCCCTGGGGTGGGCTGGGACCCCTCAGCCCGGGCAGCCCCACAGCTGCCGTGGGGTGGCGGGGGGCACTGACCCATGCCCCCTGCTAGCGCCAGGGCCCCGCTGAGCTGTGGGGTGCCTGCGGCTGCATTTGGGGTGATGGTGGGGATGGGGACAGCACCCCTGCCTCCCCAGGACCCGGCACCCCTCCTGCCCCGGCTGGGGAGGGGACAGGAGTGAGTGGCCCCCGGGGGAGCGATGCAGGGGGAGGGCACCAGGGCTTGGGGCTGGCTTCGCCCCCGTGCCCCGGGTGTGATGCTGCACCACTGGGGAGCGTGTTCAGCAGCAGGAAGGGTGTAATTACACCTTCCCTAGGGAGGAGGGGGAGGAAGGGCTCTGGTATCTCCAGGTGGACACTTGGCAGAAGCCCATTGCCTCCGTCGCCATTCCCAAAATGCTGCCAGGGCCTCGTCCTGGCTCTCCCAACATCCCTGCACCGTAACTGGGACCAAAAGGCATCACCGGCAGGACTGGTGCCAGCGGACTGGGTGGACGCTGGATCCGGCCCCCTCCCCTGTTTGCCAAACCGACCGTTTTTCTCCCTGGAGACCTTGCAAAAACCGCAACCGGGTGAGAGGAGCCGGTAATGGAAACCAGCCGCGCCCCCCCGACTCCGACTCTCCTGCCTCTCCCCTCCGGAGGAATATCCTCTTTCTCTCCGGCCGCCCTGGGGACGGCTCCAATTTGCCTCTCCTCCGAGCCCCCGGGTTGGGGGGAGCACGGGGGGACCCTGGTACCCCGAGAGCAGGGGCAGCGCATCTGGGCATGGGGGGTGTCTGTGGGGCTGCCAGCTGCCTGCACCCCCCCCCTCCCCAGCACAGTGTCCGGCCGCACTGGGGCCAACGGGGGACCTGGGGGGGTCCCATCCTGCTCCACGGGTGCTGCCCCATGGTGTTGGGGCGTCCTGGGGCAGGGGAGTGAGAGGTGGGCGCAGGGCTGGATGTGCCCCCCCTCCGGCGCACGGCCGCCCCACGCTGAGACTTGGCCGCCTGCGCTGGGCGGTGGATGGCGGCTGCTCCTTCAACAAAAGCAAACTCCTCTGGCCGCCGCGGGGGCAGCGGGGCTGGGGGGCCCAGGATGGAGGGGCCGCGAATGACCCCAAAACCTTGTCAGGCTGCTCTGGGCCGTGACAGCCCCCCACCCCCCCGTGGGACTGTGTGGGTGGTTTCGGGTGCCCCCCGCACCTCGAATCCGGCACTAATCCTCCCTGGTGACCTCGGCAGCCCCGGGCTGGCCCCGCTGCCCCCCGGGCTGGGGAGGGAGCCCTGGGCTGGCCCCTCGCCTTTCATCTGCTGGAGACAAAGCGGGGCCCCGCCGCCCCGCTTTGTGCTGGGGGTAATGAATGCCTGACCCCGGGGGTCCGGCCCCTCGCCCTGGCATTTTTCATGCATCTTCTGGAAGCAAAGGCTCAGCCGGGCGAGGGTGGGAGATATGGCCCCCCCCCGGGGTCCCCAGGATTGCATCTCATTCCTCCCCGCTCCCTGTGCTGGAGCCGTGGGGAGGGAATGGGGGCCTTCGACCCGCCCAAAGTGGGGGGGACATGTTGGCTCTTGTCCCCACTGTGGTGAATACCTGCTGGGGGGGGGGCAGGACAGGGCTTGTTGGGCAGGTTTGGGGGGAACATCCCCCTCTGCCTGGCTCTGGTGGGTGTGTGTGGGGGTGGGTGTGTGTGTGNTCCCCCTCTGCCTGGCTCTGGGGTGTGTGTGTGTGTGTGTGTGTGTGCGCGTTCCAGGCTCGGGGGCGGGGGGAAAGGGGGCTCAGCCGGGCTGGAGGAGTAACCCCTCACCCCCCCGGCTCCCTGGAAAGGGGGTCTCTGGGTCGGTCACTGGCTCCGCGGCTGCGTGGCCTCGGCGATGCCGGCACCGCGCCGACGGGCTCCGGGAGGGCACGGTGCCGTGGCCCAGCTGGGGCGTTGCGCAGGGCGCATCCGTGAGTCAGCCTGGGCCGCCTGCCTGGATGGGCTCTGGCACACGGCGGTGGCGCGTCCCCCCCGGGGCCTGCAGCACGGGTAGAAACTGCCCGGGGGTCCCAGCGGCAGGGTCCCCGTCCCCAGGGACCTGGCACCTCGCGCCCGGTGTGACAGGAGGGCACCCTCATCTCGGGGGGCTGACGCGGGGTGATGCACCTGCATCCACCGGCATCTGTGCGCGTCAGGGCAGCCGGGGACGCCAACGCCGCAACTGGGCAAGCAGGGTGGCTCCCCAAAAGCGCTGCCAGCTCTGGGAGGGGACAGCCAGCCCTCTGGGGGGGGCGCCCATCGCCTCCCGGGCGGGTTCACCCCCTCCCCTTGCCCCGGGGCTGGCTCGCTCTGCTGGCAGGGCATTCACTCTGCTGCCCTTTGGGCTGGGGGCCGCAGAGGGAGCCCCCGTCCCGCTCCCCCTGCAGCTGGCAGCCGGCCAGCATTGTTCTCAGCCTCCTCCTCCTCCTCCTCTCCCCCCTCCAGCCGCATCTGGCGCCGGATGCTTTCCTGGGCCCCAGCACGGGTAGGGGGTCTGGCTGCAGCCCCCCACTAGCACCCCCAGGCTGGGGCTCCCCAGGGGTGAGAGGCGGCAGGGTTTTGCCCCCCCCCATCCTATTGTGTGTGTCTCAGCAAGCAGCTGCACGTGGAGGGGGACATTGGGTGTTTTACCGGGTGCAGCTTGACCCCCAGTGTTGTTTGGGGGGGTCCCCCCCCTCCCGTGCTTGATAGCCTGGCTCTGCCCCATAGCGCAGCCTGGAAGCCCCCACTCCCTCGTGCGCCTTCCCAAGGGGGAGCACCGCGGTTGCTTCGAGGGGAGGGTCTGCCTCCACCGTGAGGGGCTCCAGGGATGCCGAGACGACGTGAAGGGGCCAGGGAGGGTAACAAGGGGGTGAGGGGGATTCTGGGGGTGATGAAACAGGGCAGGGTGAGGGGCGAGAGGGGCCAGGGATGGCAAGATGCGGTTGGGGGGGGGTCTGGGGAGGATGGGAACACGGACAGGACCCTGCCAGGGCAGCTGCTGTCCTCTGCCGGGCTGCGGCTGGGGGCCACCGGGGTCCATGTCCTCCACCCTGGGACTTCTGCAGCCTGGCCGCCAGCTCACCTGGAGCAAGAGGTGAAGGGGGAAAAACCCAGGCTGGGAGGGCAGGACCTGGCTCCCGGCCCTGGCTGAGCCCTGCAGGTCACCTCCCTGTTGTGCACAGCCAGGGAAACTGAGGCACACCCAGAGGATCAAAGCGGGGAGCAGAAGTCACCACCCGTGCCCCGCTGGCCTCTCCACAGGGAACACGGCCCTGCTGCAGGAACATGCAGGCACTTGGACTTGGGATTTGCTTTTAATGCCATGTACAAAGTTCCCTGCCTTTCCCCCCCTCCCCCCCCCAAAGAAAAACTTTTTAAATTCTTCCAAAAATAAATTAAAGGGACGGGTCTACCCCCCCCAACCCCGTTCTGTTCTGTGCAAAGAGAAAAGAGGAACCCCTTCCGCTCCCCAGGCCTGACCCAGGCTCCAGCAAGGAAAGAAACGGGCAAAGCAAGGGACCTTGGGGGGCCCGGGCAGCGGCACCCCACAGCATGGGGCCAGACAGTGCTGTGGGACAGTGGCAGTGACCCCGGCGGGGAATGGTGGCTGAGCTGGGCAGCTCCTGTCCTCCCCAAATCGGCTCCTGCAGAGGCTTTGCCCCACCGGACCAGACAGGGAAACTGAGGCAGGGGACGAGCCCCGTCCAGGGCTCTGTTGTCCCGGTGCGGGTTGCGCCCGCTGGGCTGCTGACGGCTGGATCTGGCCACCAAGCCCCACGGCCAACGCAGCAGTAGCGGCTCCTCTGCCGACACGGAGATGGAGCCGCAGGGAGGATCTGGCTCCCTCTCGAGGGAGGGGGCCTCGTTCCCAGCCTCTTCCGCTGGCGGGAGGGTGTGGGGGGCCCCCAAACTGGGGCAGCCCCGCGTCTGGCTCCCTGGGTGGTTAAGTGCTGTCAGAAAGGCGACCTATGTACATCCCTGAACACGATGGCTCTCCGAGCCCCCTTCCCCGCTGAGCGACCCCAGCCCTGCCCCGCGACCCCGTGGGACGAGCCCGGCTGCCGCCCGCGGGGGAATATCCCCCCCCTCCCAGCTACGAGGTCTGGCACTGGACGTGTTGGCGCGTGCCGTCCTCGAAGTCGTCTTCGTGGTAGGCTTCGCCAGTGTAGGGCCGCCGGCCCGGCCCGCCGTGAGACGTGTAGTCGCTGAGCTCCACCTCCTCCGTGTCCTCGGTGGCCATCACCTCCTCCTGGGGCGGGAAGAAGGCCTGGAGCTGGCGCAGGCGGTCGGTGGGGAGCCAGCCGGGCTCGGGGAACTTCACCTGCGACCAGAGAGGGGAGATGGAGGTGTGGGATGGACACGCAAGGAACCCGGGGATGGGGTACACCGGCTCCTGCCCGGCTCCGACTCCCTCACCTGGAACTGCAGGATGAGTTTTCCTTTCTGGAAGGGGCTCCTGTAGACGGGCATCCCCTCATTGGGGACACACTTCAGGTCCCCGGGTCGGATAACGTCACCTGAGACAGAGGTTAGCGTCACCTCACTGCGCGTGGCAGCTCTTGGGACCCTCCCAGCCCCTTGCAGGGGCAGCACAGAGCACCCCACCCCATCCCACCCCACCTGGCTGTGAGGAGATGAGCAGGGTCCTGTTGTCCAGGGTGCGGATGACCTGTCGGCAGCCGCACAGGGCGTCTGCCAGGCTGATCTCCCTCTTAACGATGAGGTCGTCACCGCTGCGTCGGAAAACAGGGTGTTCCTTCTGATCCAGGACGATGATGATGTCCCCAGGCTCCAGGCCGGGAACTTGGTCCCCTTCCTCGTGGAAGGTGATCTTCTGCCCGTCCTTCATGCCTGCGGGGTGGCATGGGGAGAGCTCAGGGTGTGGGGGCCGTTTCAGGGGTGGCCCCACTCCCCACGCGGCCCCATCTCACCTTTATCCAGGTGAACGCTGAGGATCTTCTTCTCCCGCACGACCTTGCGGCCGTTGCAGGTGAGGCAGCAGTCCCGAGGCCGGATCCACTCGCCCTGGCCCTGGCACTGGGAGCACACCGTCTGGATCTGCTGGATCATGCTGGGCCCCAGCTGGTGGATGCGAACCTCCATGCCGGAGCCATGGCACTTGGGACACCTCCTCTGGGCGCCCTCCCGCACCCCGCAGCCTGTGGCGAGGGGAGGCAGAGGGGTCAGCAGCCAGGCTGGGGCACTGAGCAGGACCCCCGGGCACCCCGCAGCCCAGCCCCTCTGGCACTCACCTCCGCACTTCCTACAGATGATGTTCTTCTGCAGGGACAGCTTGCGCGTGGTGCCGTTATAGAGGTCCTCCAGCGATACCGAGAGCTGGTGCACCACCGTCTTCCCTGGACAGACGGACGGGAGAGCCCGGATCAGTGCCCGGATCAGTGCCCGGCCGCATGCCACCCCCCGAGCCACGGCCAGATGGATACTGGCTGCCGCAGCTTGGCATCGCCAGCTCTCCGTGGGGAGCGGTGGCTGAGAGCTTCCCTCCGGAGCCAGTCCCGCTTAATCCTCGGGGATGACAGAAGGGACAGACACAGCTTTAAGCTGGGCCTGGCGTGAGGGCTCAGAGGAAGTTCTAGCAGGGATCTCCTCAGGCCTGCAAGCCTGGATCCTGCCAGCTGCCCCGGGGCAGCCCCTGCTCCCCAGCGTGGGACGGGCACGGCTCCCACCCCAGGGCCCTCCGCTGCCCGGCCGACCTCCAGCTGATCGTCGCCTCAACCCGACTGGAGAGGCTCGGCCTGGAGTCGCTGAGACGCTCACCTCAGCCTCCTAATTGCCCTGCTATTAAATCGTGCCACTTCAGCAAGAAACGCCATGGCGAGTCACCCTCTCCCCGTGACCCAGGCCAAAAGCATCCGTACAGTCACCGGAGCAGCCCTGCACGCCCTGCGTCTTGCTGCAGCCTCCCCCGGGGCTCGTGGGGAGCCGAGGGCAGCGCTGGGCTGACTCAGCCCCAGCCCTGGGGATGGCGGGGGAAAGCTGGGACAGGGACAGGGAAGGGCCCTTTGAAGAGGGGCAGATGGAGAAAGTAATGAGGATGACGAGGAACTGCGTCGGGGAAGGAGGTGGCCCGCCGGCTGCCAACCGGATCCCTGCGCCCCCTGAGCCAGCACCATGCCGTGCCTGGGCGTCAGTCCCCTCCTGGCACCCGGGGTCCTGGCAGGTCCTTCGTCCCCGGTACCTCGCCTGTCCGCCCGGCTGCGCATCCGCACTCCCCCGCCGAAGAAGAGGTCGAAGATGTCCATGGGGGAACCGAATCCACTGCTTCCTCCTCGGCTCCCCAGGCCACCCTCCTTCATGGCCCGCTCCCCGCCGCGGTCGTAGAGTGCCCGTTTGTGGGTGTCCGACAGCACCTCATAGGCTTGGGAGATCTGCTTGAACTGGGGAGGGGGGAAAAGCGGGTGAGACAAGGGGGAAGCGAGCCGGGTGGGGGCCGGGGGGGCTGCACCTACCCGCTCGCCCTCACTGGGGTTCTTGTCGGGGTGGTAGCGCAGCGCCAGGCGCCGGTACGCCCGCTTGATCTCGTCCAGGCTGGCTCCCGGCCGCACACCCAGCAGGTCGTAGTATCCCGTCTCCTTCACCATCTTCCTCACTGCTGAGGTGCTGTGAAAGGAGAGAGCCGTCAGCCCCAGCCCGGGACCCCTCCCCATCGCACGACACCCTTCCCTAGCCCAGGACCCCCCACCCACGGGACTCACCACGGGCTTTTGTCCCTGTTCTCCTCCCCGTGCCCGGCTCGCACAACCCTGCCTCAGCTGCCCCACAGCGGCAGCATCCCGGGGGGCGCGGGGCGGCGCAGGCTCCCCCGTCCCGCGGCCCAGCCGCTCTCCCCCCCGCACCGGGCGACGTGCCGGGGGCCGATAAGCCCGACGCGGGGCGTGGACAGGTTTATCTTGCGACACGGGGGGAGGACGCGGGGAAGCACCCCTTCTCCTGCGCCCCGCCCGCTCCGGGCCCCCCGGGAGGAGGCCAGGAAGCAGCTCCGCCGGAGGAGCGCCAGCGGCTCGGCCCCCCGGGCTGGCGGCCCCCCGGGGCCAGGGCCGGCTCCGGCCCGGGCCGCTCCCCAGCTCCAAACCGGAGGCTCCGGGGCTCGCGTCCCC
>VZTL01003493.1:0-26058 GCA_013400535.1 Scopus umbretta | reverse complement strand
CCTGGGCAGGGTGGTGGGGGAGGACCTGGTCTGTGGTCTGGGAGCTGCTCCCCTGCAGCGGGGTGGCCCCGGGCCCCTGTTGTGACAGGGACAAAGATGTCCCCGAGCTGGCTCTGCAATTCCTCCTGCCCTCTCCAGCTTTTCCATCTGCTGCCCATCCAGGGCTACAGTCCATCCCTGCCCTGGCGTTTGCTCCCTCCATCTTGACTCCTCCTATCTCTCTCACCCATCCCTTTGCAGGGTGTGGGCGCCCTGAGCACCCCCCAGCACCCCACTTTCCCTCTCCCCAGGGGACCGGTGCCTCCCTACCACCTTTGCCCACCTGGAACTTCTCTGCCTCCCCGCGCTGCTCCTGCCACTGCCGGGCCAGGCTCTCCTCCAGCATCTCTTTCCGTGCTTTGAGCCCTGCCAGGTCTTTCTCCAGGTGCTGCAGCTGCAGCTGGCTCTGCTGGTTGTCCTCCACCGCCTTCCAGAGGTTCTCCTTGGCCTGGCAGAGGGAACCCTCCAGCTGCGACACCTCCGTCTTGTAGGTCTCTACGGCCCCTTTCCAGATCTCCGAGAGCCTCTTGGAGTAGTCCTCCACTTCCACTGGCTGGAAAGCCACCGGTGCGCAGCGGAAGCTCTCCAGGCTCTGCGAGAAGCTTGCGATCTCCTGGTCCAGCCCCGCTTTCTCCTCCTCGTGCACCTCCAGCAAGGCTTCCACCTCCTTCTCCAGCTGCACAGCTCTCTCCTTCAGCCAGATCTGTGCTCTCCTCTCCTCCTCCAGCTCCTTCCTGCTCAAGGACAGCTGCTTCTTGGCTTCTTCTCGGGCTGCCTGCTCCTTCTGGCACCTGCTTTTCACCTGCTGGACCTCCTCATAGAGGTTGTCCCTGGCCAGCTCGGCTGTGCACTTCTCCCTGAAGGCATGATCCAGCGCATCCCGCAGGGCTCGCAGCTCCTCCTCGTACTTTCCTCGCCACGAGTCCCCGGTGGGGATGCCTTTGGCACTCTGGATTTCGGCTCGCAGCACCTCATTTTCCTCCTCCAGAAACTTCACGCGGGCCAGGTATGCCTCCAGCCGCTTGTTGAGGTCCCACATCTGCAGTGATTCCTCGCCCAGGGCTCTCGCCCCCGTGAAACTTTCTGTGCTCAGCATCGGCGCTGCTAGAGGATGCCGGGGCTCTGGTGCCCGCACTGCCAGAGGATGCTGGGGCTCTGAATGAGAGGGAAGGCAGGGAGGGAAGCGAGTGGCTGGGAGTGGAGGGGAGCGCAGCTATTCATACTCCACTCCGGACGAGTGGGAGGCCCCTGAGACCCGGGCAAGCAGCGGGGCTTAACTCTTCCGCAGCTGGGACGGCTCCAGCCCACGTGCGCTCAATGCCGGCTGCGGGAGGGCTGAGCCCTGCTCCAGCAAGCACCACTGTGATTTCCCAGCCCTGGGGAAGGGCAAGTTGTTTCTTTGCACTTTGGGAGGGTGGCTTGAGGGGTTGAATCCCCCACCTCGGCATGTCTTGGCTGGGAAAATCCCCCCACCAAAATCAGAGTGCCGTACTGGGGTGCTGGAGGGCTGCCGTAGGGCTCAGCAGATGCCTGTCCTCGAGGGCTTTGCTGTGGGCACCCCTCCATGGCGGCTCACTGGTCCCAGGCTGCTCCGAAACCTGGGGCCAAGGGACCCCAGACAGGGCCCACCGAGGGGTTCACAGTCCCTGGGAGGTGGCGGCTGCACGAGGGACACCAGCGGCTCTTGGTGGCCAGGGCAGTTTTTGGCTTAGCACAAGCCATAGGTGAGCTGGTGCCCTGGATCCGGCCATATGGGTATCCCTATCCGCCCTGGGGGGACAGCGGGGGGCACCAGGCCCCATCTCGGCCAACCCCCCCTTGGGGTGCTGCATCCAGCTGTGTCCAGCTGCAATCTTCTTTCTTTCCAGATGTGCACGGCAGGAGGCGCTGAGTCCGGCGGGGGCTTGGGGCTGCAGCTGGCTGCCGGTTTTGCTGGCAGCCTCTGGAACTTGGCAAGCACTGGCTCAACATTTGGTTTCGTTCACAGCTTTCACCCGCACGGCTGAGCCGTCACGGTGGGGTTATGAATCACTTCGTGGGGAGCATTTGGGGATTAGTATTTTTTATTTTCTCTTTTTTTCCCCCCCAGCTGATTTATTTGGGGGGAGGGCAGTGGGCTGGCAAGGGGAGGAGGTTTAAAAATTCAAACTCGGGAGGTTTCTGTGAACAAAAGAGGCAGGAAAACATCATTTGGGGGGAGACTTGTTGCCAGCTTTTTCTCCTGGTCCTCCCTGTCCTGGAGAGATGGTAGTTTTCCCACAGGAGGGTCCCTGCTCTGTCCTCGCCAGGGCAAGGAGGAAAAGAGTAATTGTCCCTTCCCGAGCTGTCCCACGGGGCAGGCTCCGGGCAAGCTCCTCCAGAGAGACAAGCAACAGTTCCCTCTGCTGGCAAAGGCCACCCAGAGCCGTCCCCGGGCTCCTTCCAGCCTTGCAGCGACACGGAGCTAGCGGGGACACCACGTCCCCCACACCTGGGAGCAGCAACAACAGGGGCCCCGGCCCCCCTTGGCACGGCAGGGGGCAGGTTTTCCCCCGGGAGCTGCTGCATCCCTCCTCGGTGCCTGGCTGGTGGGGGGGGGATGCCCCGGCTCAGGGGTCCCCGAAGGCATCGCTTCCCAGCTCATCTCCAGGCAGACATCCTGTCTGGCTCCCCAGCCCCGGCTCTGGTTTGCCTCTCCCAGACAGAATTGAAATGCCATTAAACAGCACAGGGAGCGCTGAGGTCGGGTAATTCATCTCCAGGTCCCCAGAGCTCCGGGCAGCCGGCTGATGAAGCCTTGCCTTGTGCCTTCATCCTCCTCCTTGTTTNCGATCAGGGTTAAACCACAACGCCATAGCACATCCACTCTGGAGCTGGCTGTCCCCGCTGCTTGGCTCTTCCACCAGCTCCCAATTTCCTCCTTCTGTGGAGTGCCTGTGGGGTGACTGGGTGCCCCAGGGCTGCCTGAGGGCAGCCAGCCCCCAGTATTGGTGTCTGCCGCAAGGCGGCCCTCAGTGCCTGCAGCTGTGCTGGGAAGTGCCTGGGAATGGAGTGTTTCCTTCCTCCCTGGCCTCATTCCCCTCTTCCTCCTCATGCCTTTGCTTTGGTTTTACCTGTTGTGCCCAGTACCCTCTCCCCTGGCTGCACCGGGGCTTGGTGGGACGCCCCAAATCCTGAAGCCCAGGGAGGACTTGGGATCCCCAGGATTGTAGAGGTGTCCCAGCGCCTCCCTGCCTGGGGAAGGCTCAGGGGAAGCCTGGGGTGGGGATATCTGTGCATCCCTTCCTTCTGCGGGGTGCTTGGGCTTGGGAGTCACTTGGGATAAGGATGTCTGTGTCCCTGGGAGACGCTCGGGGTCAGGATCCACCTGGGGTGGGGACATCCATGTCCCTGGGGGATGCTTTGGGTTGAGACCCCTGCCTTGGACTGGGCATGTCTGTGTCCCTGGGGGATTCCTGGGGTCAGGACCCCCTGGGATGGGGGTGTCTGTACCCCCCACCATCCCCACAGGGTGCTCGGGGTGGCCATTTTGTGGCAGCATAGGTTTGAGGGTGCTGCAGTCCTCAGCAGAGCGTGCTGCCCCAGGGTGCAGGCCCAGTGGGGTGCCAGCGAGCTTGGCGCTGGCTGCACGAGCAGACGATGCTACGTGGCTTTGAGCAGGGCTGGAGGGGGGAGGAGGAGGAGGAGGAAGCACAGCTGGGCATCAGGGCTCTTTCAGCCTCGATTGGAGGGGGGGCTGCCCGCGGGCAGGCGCTGCGGGTAGTTGGACAGGGTTCCTGCGGGGTTGGACCCCTTCCTATGCCCTTGGCTGGTGGGGCTGGGCCTGGGGCAACAGGAAGGGCTGAGAGGCCCTCAGCAGCCTTGGGGCTGCGGGCAGGGATGGGGATTCTCTGATGTCTAATAAGGGTTGTGCCCTGCTACTGCCTTGCTCCTCTCCCTCCTCCTCTGCCCCTTCCAGGAGTTGGAAGTCCAAGGGCTCCAATGATGTTGCCAGCCAGGAGGGACCAGGAGCTGCCCTGGGAAGTGGCAGGCAGAGCGACAGCATTGGAAGATTCACTCTGAGCCAGCGAGCAAACCCCAGCCAGGCTGGGAACATTTGTTCCCAATTAGGATGGGGGATGCTCCTTGCTGAGCAGGCACTCTGTGCTTCCACCAGCCCCAAGCCTTTTGCCGCAAAAGCGCTGGGTGCAGGATGTGACCTCATGGGTCAGGTATGGGGGGCAGAGGTTGGGGCACCCTGTGGGTTTCTCCCGTGCCCATCCCAGCATCCTTCCTGGTGTCTGTCTCGGCATCCACCCTGGTCCCGCACTGTGATGTGGCTGCCTGGAGGGCAGAGGGTTGCGGTGTGCATCACCCGCTGAACTGCACCGCTAAAAAGACCATTACGCTACCCGTAATTATTTCCCAGGGTGATGAATGATTAAGTCTGCATAGGAGTTGCGGCTTTCTGCAAATTCATGAAAGCAATTATCTGGCAGGCTCCGTGCCAGCCCCCCTGGGCAGAGGATGCTCCATGTCAGAGAAAGTTTGAGTGAGATCTGGTTAAAAAAAGCCCTGATGCTGGCTTGTGGGTGCTGCCCTTCTCCCGGGGGGCTCGGGTCTGCAAAAGAAGGTCCCCAGCTGCACCCCAGACTCCACTGGTTGCCTAGGGCACCTAGGTGCTGGACACGTCCCTCCAGGAGCAATCTGCAGGCCATCAAATCTAAAGATGCATTAATTATCCTGGGTCCCCGTGATGTGGATGCAGATGGGTAAACTGAGGCACGGCACGTGCTCTCTACAGGACCAAGCTCAGCTCACTGCCGTGCCGGGAGGCTGGGTCTGGCTGCTCCCACCAACCCTTTTGGGGCTCACAAAGCCCCTGGGTCCCTCTAGCCCCCCAGACAGTGCCTCCACCCACATGGGGCCTTGCTGCAAAGGGGGTTTTGCATGACAAAGCCTCTGCCGGCTACCAGGACCCCTGCCCTTGGCCCCTACCCATCCAGCTGAAGCTGCCAAATATTAGAAATAAGCATCCAAAGGGCATTCCTGTGCCGTGGCAGGGGGACCCCCTTCTCCTGCAGGGTCCACGGGAGCCAGTGCCGGCTGCTCCTCAACTTCTGCTGCATTGGGTTAAATAACGTGCCTGGGTTGAGCATCCTCCTCTCCCTGTGCTCAGCATCTCGTGCTGGGTTTGCCAGCTGCCAGGAGGGAGGGAAGGGGAGGGACGAAGCGCCTGCCAACACGGTAATAATTTTTTTTTTTCTTAATTAGGGGAAGGAATAAATATAAAAGGAGGAGGGAAAGGGGAAGGAAAAAAAAAAAAGAGATGAGGACACGGACACACACAGAAGACTCCTCTTTTCTCAGTGCCTGCACTTATGCCTGGTGGAGCTCGTTCTCAGCCGTCCTGCCAACCTGCTGCCGATCGCTGCCTGCGCTGCCCGGGAGAAGCCACAGCTCAGCCCCGCACCGGGGCCCCGGGGAAGGGGAGCCCACGCTGGCGCTGCCGTTCCCCCTGCCACGAAGAAGGGCCACCGCAGGGCTGCCGCCGCGCACCGAGCAAGGTGGGATGCGGGGAATGCGTTGGGCTCGGCCGACGGTCAACCACAGGGCAACGCGCGGTCTGGCCAGGCAGCTGCCTCCTGCCGTACTGCGCTATTAATTTCAATATCTCATTTCACCTTCGTGCCAGAGGAAAGTAAGAGGAGAGTTGATCCGTTGTGGGGATGCCAAGAGCTTTCCCCGTGCTTTTCCCCATGGGATGCGGGTACGGGAGGCACAGGGCATCCTCCTGCCCTGCAGTGGAGGATGCTCGAAGCTGGCAGTCCCCATGGTCTGGCTTCAGGGAGGTTTGTCCTTGTCACCAACCCCCCTGGGAGGGCAGCATCACTCTGCAACTTTTTATTTTTAATGGATCAGCTTGTACCAGTGCTGGTTCTGCAGCACTGGAGGCAGAGTGGGGGCTTAAGGGGGGGTTCTTGCTAAGTTGGATGGAAAAAGGACTTTGGTGCTGCCCAGCCGCCACAGTCTGGAGCCCAGCCCGTCCCACTGGCCGGCCAGCAGTTGTCCTCAAAGGCATTGGGGATAAGGGGGATTTTTGGGGCTGTTTCAGCAGCTGCTGTCATGGGAACCTTGGTTTGGGAGAGCTACTGGAGGGATCAGGGGTCCAGCATGGGTCGGGGGTGTCCCATCACGGGGGAGTCCTCCGCATCTGTCCTGCAGAACCTCTGGGTGGGTCCCTGTCCCAAGGATGCTGCAGTCAGGGTAGCAGTGGAAAGGGAAACTGAGGCACAGAGCTGGGCAGGGGCTTGCACAGAGACCCAGGGGTCCAGCTGCCCCCTCTCCTGACCGACCTTGTCGCTGCTGTCCATGGGGAGGTTTTCAGGGGTAAAGCTGCCCCATCCCAGAGGGGCTGGGACAAAGCTCAGTGTTTGAGGTGGCTGCAGAGCACTGCTGAATCTCCCTGTCCTCCCCCGACTCTCTTGGTGCTGTCCCCCAGCTCTGCCAGTGTCCCAGTGGGAGGGAATGGGGGAAAATAGAAACATTTTGTGGGATTTTCATGGCTTTTCCATGCTGAGCAGCCCAAGTGCGAATCCCTGGTCCCCCATGGGGTGCCCTAGGGTGGCGTAGTTTGCTACAAACCCCTTCCCCTCCCACAGCCAGAGTATTTCACCCCCAGGATGAAGGTGCTGCCCTTGAGCATCCCCTCTGGGGACCGCTTTTGGCTGAAGCCACCTCCTCTCCCATCACGCTGACTTCTCCCGTCTCAGTCCAACCCAAAACCTGTTGCTCTTCCTTTTGGCTGCGGAAGGGGTGGGAAAAACTCCCTCTGCTCCAGCCTGGAGACTTTTCCATCTGCTGGGTGGGTGCATGGCAGTGTGAGGGTGGTGGGGCATGCTTTAGGGCTGCTGTTCAAGGAATGGGTTTAGACTGGGGAAACTGGGAGCCTGGGTCTTCCTCAGGGCACTGTGATCTTGTGCCGGGAGCGAGGAGCTGTGAGTCCACTGGGGAGCATGCAGAGGGGCCAGGCAGCCCTGACGTAGCGCGTACCACCTGAGTGGCAGTGCCGAAATCTGGGACACCCTCCCCCCCCTCCACCCCACACTTCTCCTGCCCCACCTTGTGCCTCAGTTTCCCCACTGGAGCCCCACAGGTGGGAAAGGTGGGGATGGGCGTGCAAACCTTCACGTGTGTGTGTGACACGCTCACTCAGACGTGCACATGCTCACGTGTCCCTCGGGGTCCATACAGGGTCCTCTCCCACCCCCGCTCCTCCGTGTGGGACTGTATCTCCCCAGGGATCCTCCCTGGGCTCCCCTGGACCCCCTGCTACAAGGGGCGTATCCTCGCATCCCAGCCCTGCAACAAGGAGCCCCTTTCTCTCTGCTGGCATAGGGGGGGCGAGTGGTTCTGGCAGCCGGAGGGACCCCCCCTTCTCCCCACCTGCTTCCGGCCTTTTAAGCTCTGCCAGCAGCTGCTGCCAAGAGGCCGCCCGGCACTTCCCGCTGCATCCCCTGGGCAGAGTGCGGCCTTCCCGCCCCAGCCCCCTCCCAGGGGACCCGGCGTGTGCCCCTGCACTGCCCCGCTCCAGGGACCCCTCCGAGCATGGCTGCACCCCATGCAGATCCAGGGGTGGGGACGGATCCTGGACTCGGGGCCAGTTCGCAGCGAAAGGGGGGACCGACACAGAGGCAGCCACGTGCGTGCCAGGACAGGGAGGTCGGTTTGTCCGGCCTGCTGGGGCAGCAGCGGGGTGTCCAAAGTCCTTTGCTGGTGGGGACGGGGCTGCCCGCTCACGCCTGGAGCGGGGCCAGGCTCTGCCTGTGGCTGCTGACTCATTCTGCAGCTGAGCATCCCTGGAAAGCCACCGCTCCGCTGCCTGCCCTCCCCCCCGGCTCGCTGCGGGCTGGCAGGGCACCTTGTGAGCCGGGATGAGTAACCGTCACGTGGAGGAGACAAGGGGCCCATGGAGGAGAAAGCCCCTCTCCGGAGATAGGAAGGGATCCAGCCCTCAGCCGTCCCCCCGCAGCATCTCCTGCCTTTCACCCCGGATCAGGTGCTGCGGCCCCAAATCGCGCCTTCCCCACGTTCAAGGAGCTGCCTCTGAAAGCTCAGGGGAGAAAGAAAGATCACTCCCATCCCAAAATAGACTTCAGCTCCATTTTCCACCTGGTTTCCCATGGAAATGGAGGTTAGCTGGCCCCGGCACTTGTGTGCACGCCTGTGTCTCAGTCCATCCCCGGCGCCTCCCGAGCTCCAAGGTCTCAGAAACGATTGAGACCTACGAGCTGCCATCAGCCCCTCCCCCTCTGAGCTTTTTGGCTGCCTTTCCCTAGTCCTGTTCTCAGCTTTTCCCTCCCAACCTGTGGGTGTCTTTTTGTGGCAAATAGGAAAAAAAATAAACCCCCCCAAATCCAACCCCAAACCCCAAATGTGATGTCTGAGAGTCTCTAGCCCTCAGAGGACTCCAGGACCTTGGGGCATCGCCCACGGGCAGGGTGAAACTCGGTTTAACCCTCTCTGCATCCCATTCCCAGTGCTGGCACCCTGGTCCCAGCCAGGGATGGGCACAGGAGGGGAGCAGACACCTGCTCGCTCCAGCTTGCCTCGTTCTTGCAGAGTTTTATCACTTGAATTTCCTCCCCGGGGCTTTGTGGCTGCTGCCGACCTCTGCTCACGCCACCGCAGTGCCTTGGGAACAGGAAGAAAAGGCACCCGAGACAAAAGCCTTCCTTGCTTTGCTGCCCGGGGGGACGGCAGCCAGTCCCTGCACTGGAACCCGGCCACGGTCGCCGAGCAGGAGGGTTTTGTCTCTCTCTTCAGAGCCATGGGGCTGAATTCAAATGATCCGGCCGGAGCAGAGAAAGCCCTTGGCTTGGCTCTGGCACCGCTGGCCAGGTCCTGAGTGATGGGGCTTTGGCTGCCTGTGCCGAGCTTCTGCTGGGAAGGGGGTGGTTCGTGGTCTGCACATGATGGTCAATGTGCATGGTGCTAGGGACTGTACGTGCATGGTGCCAGAGGCTGTACATACACGGTGCTAAGGGCTGTGCATCCATGCTGCTTGGTGTTATGGACTCTGTGCCGATGGCGCATGGTGCCAGGGGCTGTACGTCCATGGTGCGTGGTGCTGGGGGCTGTATTCACACCCTCTCCTTGGTGCATTTGTCCCATGGGTAAACTCAGGGAGCACTGTTCGCAGACGGATGTGGGCAATGAGGACAGCCTTCCACCAGGAGACCCAGAGCGCGCCACAGAGGTGCCAAATCTGCTTCTGTGGCTGCCAAAATCAATGCAGCACAAAGAGCTCATAAATTACAAAGCTGCTCTGAGTCTCAGGGTCACTGTGCATCCCTGGGGAACTGCGTGGTGCATCCCTGGTACAGGGGGGCTGAGGAGACCCCTGGACCCCTGAGGAGCCTCTGAAAAGCGGTGAGGTGGTATCAAGGCTGTGCTTCCCTGCACCACGCAGAGGAGTGTCCCTGCATCCCCAGCATCAGGCTCCTTTCTGGATGGCTGCAAGAGGTCATGGGCAGCCGGAGCCCTTTCACGACATGCCCGGCACCCCCAGCTGCTCCCTGGGGAGGGCTGGGGGCTGGTGATGGCAGTGCTAGCCGCTGGCCTCTCCTTTCACCACCGGTCCTCAGCCCACCAGGGAGAGCCTTTTGTGCCAGGCAGCCTTGAGAGAAGCCTGGGACATAATGGCTGCTTTGGTCGGCCCCGGTTTTCCCAGCACGCGGGGAACCTCTGGCGTGAGCTGAATGGCAAAAAGAAGCCCTCCCGCTCCTTTCCTCCCCCTCCACCCTGTGCTTTGTGTGCCCTCGGCCATCCCCCATCCCAGCAGCTCGCTGACCTCAACCCCCTCCGTACAACCCACCCCTGCTGCGGCGCACACGTGCATAAGTGCACACGCACACACGTGCACACTTGCACATATGCACGCTGCAACATGCGTGCACACGTGCATTCCCTGCTTGCACTCTCGCCTCCCCAGCCGGGGCTCGCTGCCTCTTTCCTGCTGAACACCGGCTATTAAAAAACCCTTCTGAGGTTTTTCACTGTGGCGCCTGTGAACACGCAGCCCCAGCTCTGGCATCGCCTCCCTGCCTGCCGGAGCCAGGGTTTGGGCTCAGACTTTCCGTGCTGTTGGGGCCAGGCTGGGCTTTGCTGTCCCCAGGGGACCCGGCTCCCTGGGAAGGCTGCTGGGGCTGGATGGGACTCAGTGGCGCCCAGCCAATGGTCCCGGTTACTCGTTCTCTCTCCTTCCTCCTGTGAACCAGGGCATATTTCCTTCTCTTCCCTCTCCTCTCCACCGTCAAAGGGTCCAGGTTACCCCTTGGCTGTGCTGGTGCCGGCCTCTCCCTCTGTGCTGCAATGCCACATGCATCACCCCCTCCCCAGACGCACAGGCTGGGGTCTCTCCCTGACCTCTCCTCTTGTGCAGGGCAGGGTTATTTTTGATGCTTCTTTGAATTTTAAGCACAGTTGGTGGTTTTTCCTCCCCCCTTGCAGGGCAGAGGATGGCCTCAGCCCTCCCGCTGCTGCTGCTCTGGGTGTTTGCCCCCACGGTGGTCCCAGAAGTGTTTGGCGCCAGCGATGGCACAGGTAACTCGGCATCACTGGCCTCATCCATGCTGCTTCGTGCCCCATCAGTGCCCTGTGGCAGGGGCCTGGGGCGGGCACCCCATGCCAGTCCTGCTCATGGCTCCTCTCTTCTCCCACCCAGAGGACCTCAAGGCTCTGCAGGTCTCCATCCCCCGCCACCCAGCCCTTGACGCTGTGCTGGCGGGCGACATCACCATCCCCTGCCTCATCACCTACCTCGGCCCCCAGCCCACTGCCGGCACAGCTGGGCGCCGGGCGGTCCTGGGAACCCCCCGGGTCAAGTGGACCTTCATCTCTGAGGGCAGGGAGGTGGAGATCTTGGTAGCCCGGGGGGACAGGGTGAAGGTGAGTGAGGATTATCGCCTCCGTGCCTCCCTGCCCATTTTCCACCAGCGCTACACCAACGCCTCCCTGCTGCTCACCGAGCTGCGGCCCAACGACTCGGGGATCTACCGCTGCGACGTGCAGCACGGCATCGAGGACGGCCATGACATCCTCGATGTCAAAGTCAAAGGTACCTCAAGGTGGGGAGCGGTGGGATTTGGGGCGGGAGGGGGGTGGAGCAGAGGTTCACCCTGCCCAGGTGCCCTCTCCTGGGTCATCAAACCCCTCCTGCACCCATGCACCCATGTGGGTGGGGGGCTGCTGCAAAGGGGCACCCGGGTGCAGATGCACCCATGCAGGTGGGGGCTGCCGTGATGCCCCTTGCCCATGCCCGTGTTCCCCCTTGCAGGGGTGGTGTTTCACTACCGGGAGGGCTCCATGCGCTATGCCTACACCTTTGCTGAGGCACGGGAAGCTTGTGCCAGGATCGGTGCCCGCATCGCCACCCCCGAGCAGCTGTACGCTGCCTACCTCGGCGGCTATGAGCAGTGCGATGCTGGCTGGATTGCTGACCAGACTGTCAGGTGGGCACCACCACCACCACCCAGGTATCATGCCCATTGCCTCCCCCTTCACCCCTCTGCGAGTTGCCAGCCCTCCCCTCTGCTTTCCTGCCCCAGGTACCCCATCCACATGCCCCGCGAGGCCTGTTACGGAGACATGAACGGCTTCCCCGGGGTGAGGAACTACGGGGTGGTGGACCCGGAGGACATGTATGATGTGTACTGCTACGCCGAGGACCTCCCAGGTGCCTGTGGTGCCACCAGCTCTGTCCTGCCCGCCCCTGCTTTTGCGGCCGCGCTAACTCGCCCCCATAACCCATTGTAAACCCAAGTGAAAAAGACACCCTGAAATGCAGGCATTGGCTCCGAAACCTCTGAGCTCTGCAAAGCTTTGGACGCTTCAATGCACACAAGAGTGGGGACTTGCTGTGCTGCTTCCCGAAGCATTTCTGGTTTGGTTTTGCGAGGTGCGGGGCTCTCACTCAGAGCAGCTGGTGCCCAGCCTTGGCCGCAGTGGTAGAGGATGCCCAGGGTGATCTGCCCTGGGGCTGGCAGCACGCGGCGGGTATAGCGCTGTGTAGTTTATTGGGGTTTGGGCAATCTCATGCTGTGCTTTGCATGCACTGGGGTGCTGCATGTCCTGCAGCTCGGGCACATCCTGCCCAGCCGGGTGTGCCCGGGGGTGACCGGTCCCTCCTTCGGGCCCGATGGGGCTCCCTGCTGGCAGCTGCAGCTGCTGTGGGGTCGGCTGGGGTGATGCCAGGCAGGTGGCAGGGACGTGGTGCAGGTCGCTGGTGTGCTGGGTGTGATGTGCTGAGATGGGGAGAGAGGTGCGGTCATGGGGGCTGGCACGTGGTGTGCCTTAGGGTAGTGGTGTCCGGCCCTTCTCAGACTGAAGGCCCACCGTAGCGTCTGCTGAGCTTGCAGGTCCCCTTAGAAACGTGCCTTACATGGATTACACTGTGCAGGGCATGGACTGGCTCCTCTGCAATCCCTTTCATGGACATTTTAAAGTCTCAGCTCTGTTTGCGAGGGCAAGTGTCCTGTGTGGCACGAGAGCTCCAGCCTGCCCATGCTGCAGTTGTTGTGTGCATGCGCAGGAAGACTGGAGATGGGCAGGGAGGCAGGCAGGTGCCTCCAGCCCCCTGTGCTCCTCCTCATGAGGATCATGCTGGAGAACCCCATCTCTAAGCCAGCTCCTGGGGTTGTGCAGAGAGCGGAGGAGGCGAGGGGGCTCCTGGAGCCCATGTCCCCTTCCCCAGCTCTGACGCCCGTCTCCTTCCTCTCTTCGCAGGGGAGATCTTTTTGGAGACGGCCCCAGACAAATTCACACTGGAGGAGGCAGCGGCACGCTGCCGGGCACTGGGCGCGGAACTGGCAAGCACAGGGCAGCTCTACGCGGCTTGGAGCGTGGGGCTGGATGCCTGCAGCCCAGGCTGGCTGGCCGACGGCAGTGTCCGCTACCCCATCGTCACCCCCCGGGAACGCTGCGGCGGGGCTCTGCCGGGTGTCAAAACCATCTTCCTCTTCCGCAACCAGACAGGATTCCCCGATGCCCAGAGCAGATACGATGCGTACTGCTTTCGAGGTAAAGAGGGGCACCTCCCCGGCCCGTGGATGCTCCCAGGCAGGGACCAGCGTGAGGTTTTGGGAAGCCTCCTGGCCAGGGCTCAGGCGCCTGGTGGGTGCAGGGTGCTGGCTCCAGCCCACCTACGCGCTAAGCGCTGGGTGCAGCAGAGCTTGGGATATCCTGCACGGTCGGCATCATATCGGGATCCCTGCGTGCTCTCTGTACTGCGTGCCACGATATTGCAATAGAGCAGGGGTGTTTTGTACCGTCTGAGTTGCGCACATCAACCTACTGTGGTAGGATAGGGATGCCTTGCACAGTTTCCATACTGCATGTCAATATATTGTGTTAGGGGAAGGAAAAAATGCACGGTCCCGATACCGCATGCCAATACGTCATGGTAGAGGAGGGATGCTCTGCACGGTCTCAGTAGTGCATGGTGATATATTGTGACAGAGTAGGGGTGCCCTGCACATCCTCCGTACTGCACACCACCATATCATGAGAGAACAGGGATGTCCTGTGTGGCACTGCCGGTCTGTGTGAGCTGCGTGGTCATGACTCTGGGATGGTTCATCCCCCAGCAGCTGCTGGCTGGCGGGCATTGGCAGGTCCCTGTGGGCTGGTTTTCGGCAATATCTCGCAGTGGCAAATAGTAAATGAGACCGGCGGGCAGCGGTGCTGAGCTGCCCGCAGTGCCAGGGATGGTCTGTGTGCTGGCGGACGTGGGTGATAAGCTGGGAGAGGATGAGCAAGGATGGAGGCTGCCAGGGATAACAGGCAGGGAGGGAGGAAACGCCGGCCCTCCATTCCCGCTCCCCCATCCCACATCTCTGTGCATGCCCTCAGGACCACGGGGCCTCACGGATGGGAACGATCTCTCCCCCCAGATCAACTAGATGCTGCACATCTCCATGCCTCAGTTTTCCAATCTCTTGGCAGGGAAACCCATGAATTAGGCAGGATGGACCCGTCCCATGAATCTGTGACTCCTATAACCCACTAACTCCCCACTCATGTCTGTGCTCCTTGGGGTGGGGATGGGGTCATGGAGAAGGACCCCCCCGGGGTGGGGGTGCCAGTATGCATGGAGATTTAGGGTTTGCTGGAGGGGGAGGAGGAGAAGTGGGGAGAGCCGCTGTTGGGAAGGGCAGGGATGAGCAGAAAACGCTGCAAACGAAAAATTCAGCACTGCCTGGATGCCTGCAGAAGCCACAAGCCTTGGCTGGGTGGCTGTGGGGGGAGCCAGGCTGGAGCATGGCTCCAGGACCAGCACAGGTGGTGTAAATCAGCATCACCTTGGAGAAACAGGGCTCAGGATCTGGCTCCACCATGCGCTGCCAAATCCCACAGTTCCTGCCGGGGCTGCTGGCTCTGCTGCCTTCAGCAGTGCCTGGGGAGGGCCTGATCCTGCCCTGCACTGACCCTGTGTAGAGGGGAAAGGGGAGATCGAGGAGAGCTGGGTCCCCGCTAGGGTGCCAGGCTGTCCCCAGGGCTCCAGCCCTGCACCAGGGCAAGGGCACCTCTGCCTGCTGCGGGGCCAGGACGGGGCAGTAATATCCCACTTTCTTTCTGCCCACAGAAGGGACAAACTCTTTCCCTGAGGCTGCAGGAAAATACCGAGCCAGAGAGCCCGAGGGCCTCCAGGAGATTGTTACAGTGGCAGAAAAGCTGGAGGAGCTGCAGCTGCCCAAAGCGCAAGTGGAGATTGAGTCGCGAGGGGCTATATACGCCGTCCCTTTCTTTAAGGACGCTGAGCTGGAAAAGCCGAGCCCGTCCCCCGAAGATGCACCAGGGCCAGGGGCCCGGCACCCCCCACTAGATACCTCCGTGTCCTCAGGTCACCCAACCTCTGCCTCCCCTTTCCCCATGGCCCTGTCCGTCCCCAAGGCAGGCGTCCCGCTTAGCTGTGGTGCAAACCTGGGGAGCACATCCCCCGCGAAAGAGGACGGGGTGACAGGGACAGTTGGGCAGTGCACAGTGGCCTGGCGTGAGCTGTCCCACATGGGTAGGCCGAGCAGCCGTTGCAGCGGTGCCAGGGCTGGGGTGCAGAGGGGAGTTGCAGGGATGGAGGTGCTGGGATTGCAAGGAGAGGTTGGAGGCACACATGGGTGCTCAGGTTGCCCCAGCCGTCCCCTTCCCTTCTGCAGAGGGAGCACCCATGGCCGGGGCACTGGTGTCTTGGTAGGGCTGTGCACAAGTTGCTGGTGTGGGGACATCCGTCTGTCCCTCCCTCAGCTGGGGTCCATCATGCAGGGTCGGTGCCAGACCACAGTTTAGCAATGCAAAGAGCTGGAGAAGGGTGCTGGTGGATGGAGGGAGAGTAGGCCAGGCACAGTGCTGAGGGGCTGAGCATGGCCCTTGCGACAGAAAAGCCTGTCCGGGACTGGGCTTGGCAGGAGCCAAGCCAGAACTCACTCTGCCGTGCTGGTTCAGAGGGGACAACATCACACGTGCTCGGGGCCGTTTCTGTCTCCCTGTGCATCCTTGTGCTGGCGTCACCACCCAACCCTGCCCACAGCAGGCAGGATCTGGAGCCCTGGCGGGTGATTCCAGTGCCTGCGACCCCGTGGTCTGGCTGGCTCCCTGGCACCGGTGTCTCACTGCCTTTCTGCCTTGCCCTTTGCAGAGGAAGAACAGGGAGCAGCGCCAGGCAGGGACACTGGCAGCACATCGGCAGAGAGCCTGAGTGGAGGGCGAGACCCCAGCCAGCCCATGGAGCCAGATGGAGCCGCCAGCATGCAGACGCTCTCCATGGCCCCACGGGTGGGCATAGAGGGACCCACCAGTGCCTCGTCCCCGGTGGGGGCTGCAGCAGGTGACATGAAGCCTCTGGAAGGGTTTCCCTGGCCACCCAGCCCCACTGCCCCCACATGTCACCCTGACCGCCCACGGGATTCTGTGGGGTGGCCAGCCCACACTGCCAGCTCCGGGGCACCTGGGCGCCAGGTGACATCGCCAACCAGTGCCGCTTCTGCCACCTTGACAGATAGCCAAGAGCCTGGTGGCACCCCCCTCTATGGCCATGACTCCAGCGGGGCGAGCACTCCCGTTCCCACAGCTGAAGACACTGAGCTCTCGGGAGACGTGGCAGAAAGTCCCAGGGCGTCCCCACTGCCCCCCACACCCTCACAGCCACAGGAGGAGGGAGAGGAGCAGTCGGGGGCCCTGTGGCTCCCCTCGCCTGCAGTCCCAGGGTATGGGAACACCATCCCTGCGGCAGAGGCGACAGCGGTCACACCGTGGCACGTGGAGGTGCCTGGCAGCAGCAGCGCACCGGCCATGGGAAGAGAGGATGCTGTGCCACGACCCCCGGGCACTGACCATGGGATGCCTGCTGCATCTTCGGAAGAGGAAGAGGAGGAGGAGGAGGAAGAGCAACCCGCTCCCTCTGTTGCAACTGTGGAGGGTTTCCTTGCAGCTGTTCCCGGAGAACCAGGTGGGACCCTCAGGGATGGCCTCACCTCTCCCCATACTGGCAGCTCTGGGGTGACCCCACTGGGGGACCCAGCCCCCAGCACAGCTGCCCCCCTGCCCGCCCTCCCCACCGAACGGGCCAGCGTTGGCGCAGGTGCCTGCTCGGCCAGGGGTCCCCGCTGCACCACCCTTGCCCTTGGGGCAGCCCTGCTGGCTGCTCTCTGGCACTAGACAAAGCCAACACCTTTCCTTCATGCTGTGCTTCCCTCTGTCTGTCCGTCCGTCTGTCTCTCCTCTCTCTCTCTTTCCCCTCCTCAGCTGGGTAAGGGAAGGTTACAGGTCTGGAGAAGCACATATTTGTCAAACAAATTGGTCCGAGCTCTGCATGCACTTAAATCTCTTCTACTTCTGTGAAGTGTTTTAATGACTGTTTCCATGAGAAAAAAAAAATTAAAAGAAGGCCCCAAACCCTATTCTGACTAACAGTGGTACTAATAAAGGGAATTAAAAGCTTTCTAGAACAAGCATCTTGGCTAGCTCTTCCCTTCGTCCTTGCGCCTGCTGCCTCACTCACTGCCCATGCGCATCTCCCACTGACGAACTAATCCCCCAGCCCTCCATACCTGCGAGTGCCCAGGGAGCGGGGTGGGTGGGACCCCGAGCAAGGTGGTGGTGGTGGTGGGGGGTATGGCTGCTTTGCACCCTCTGCGCTGCCCTCCTGGGGCTGGCTCGCCCGGTGCTGCCCCGGGTGGAGGGACAAGGGCTGCATGGCGTGAGCAGCAGGAGCTTACCCTAGAGCCATGGGGGAGCGCCGATGGGTCGTGGGGTGCAGAGCCCCACTGAGTGCACCCCACCTGGTGCAGCCCTTGATGGCCAAGCACCCCGAAGTTGCTGCAGTCCCCCCGGCAAGCACCCCCCCACCCCCCACCATGGGGGCTGAGATGGGCGAGTGGTGGGTGCTTGAACAGCCGCGGGCGGGTGTCACCCACCCAGACCCATGCACCGGCCCCCATACCGGGGTGCTCCCAGCTCCGATGCTGCTTACAGCAGCCAAGCCCCTGCGCCATCTGCCCTCCTGGCTCCCTGCAAGGGCAGCTGCAGCAGAGGGGACCGCATGGGGTCCCTGGCCCCCTGGTCCGGCAGTGCTCTGCCTGGTCCCATGGCACAGAAGATGCTCCACGGCAGGTGGCCAGACCTTGCAGGATGGCTGCCTGTGCCCTGGCAAGGAGATGTTCAGAAAGAGCCAGCCATGTGGTGTTAGGGCCCTAAATAGCTCATCCAGCTCCATGCCCCTGTCTGCTGGGGATGAGCTGAGTGTCCCGAGTGAGCCGCCGGCACCTTGCAGGGAGGTGATGGTGCCTGGGAATGGGTGAGGGCGGCAGCATCGTCCTTGGTGCAGCTCCACCGAGCCAAGGACCAGGGCATCATTAGACTGGAGGGTGTCAAGGACTTTCAGTCTCTGCTCCGCCAGTGCTGGCGGCAGCCTTTAATCACGCTCTTGAGCCAGGGCTGGGAGCACACGATGTGCTCCAGGCGCCTTAATGACTGTAATGGGCTGGCGGGGACATGAGGATTTGGAGCAGTGACGGCTGAGTTAACAGCTCCGGCCAGGCTGAAGGTGACAAGAGGGGGACAGGCATGAGGCTCACCTTCCTGCCAGGCTGAGGATGTGCAGCTGTGACGTGATGAAGGCTTTATTCTTTGCATGTCCCATCCCAAAGTGCATTCACTGCATCGCTCTGGGGGAAAGCAGGAGCTGTCCCCAGACAGCAGGAGCAGGCCAGGGGCTGGCATGACAGTGAGCCCACTGATGTGGAGGATGAGAGCATCCAGCTCACGTCCCTGTGCCCTGGGGGGAAGCCAAAGCCCCAAGCCCAGCCAGCTCAAGGCAGCTAGGCTGGGAGCTTCCTGTGAACCAAGGGCAGGGTGGGCAGAGGGGGTGGCTCTGGGCAGGTCGCTGTGCGCCCAAGTCCTTCCTCTGCCCCAAACTTGGTGCCTGTGGTGGCCAGTTCAGGCATCTGATTACTGTAGGGTCCTCACTGCAGAGATGAGGCTTTAATGATGCTGGGCACTAACGAGGTCCTCCCCACCTCCGAGCTCCCGTGGTGAGGAAGGCTATGTGTGCCTTGCAGGTGGCTGCATTCCCAATCCCTGCCTGAACGGAGGGACCTGCATGGAGGATGACACCCGCCTTGCCTGCCTGTGCCTGCCTGGCTACAGAGGCAGCAACTGTGAAACACGTGAGTCCCCCAGGTCCCACCACGACCTCCCCAGCTGGCCCCTGCCAAGCTCCTGCTGCAGCCTCGGCTGCTGAACCAGCGGCCCAGGAAACATAAATGCAGCGAAATCAGGTTTTGGGGTTTTTTTACTTGCTGGTGAGCTGTGCTCCATCACCCTGACCCTCTCCTCTTTCCCGTCTTGCTCTCCACCACGGCTCAGCACTGGAGAAGTGCAGTTCCGGCTGGGACAGCTTCCAGGGAGCCTGCTACAAGCACTTCTCCACCCGGAGGAGCTGGGAGGATGCGGAGACCCAGTGCCGGTATTATGGGGGGCACCTGGCCACCATCCTGACCCCTGAGGAGCAGGACTTCATCAATGGTATGTGGCACTACCCTGGACCCCACTGCATCCCCCCAGACCTCTGCCCACGGGACCCTCAGCATCCCTCAGCGCTGGGCTTCAAGTTTTAAACCTTAAGCCAAAAAGCGGTGAAGAGCCAAAACAGCCCTATCCCGCTGTGCCAAGGCAGAAGCAAACACAGTCTCGGGAATTCAAAGAAAATAAAGAGTAAAGGAAATAGCTGACATGATGGATTGACCAGAGTGTGGTTAGATGCTCACTGGCCTCTTGGCTAGTGGGCAGTAGGGGAAGTGTGACAGACAGCAGGATCGCTGGGCTGATGGGGGATGGCTGGATGGACAGGTAGACAGACATCGACAGACATGAGAGAAGACGGATAGATACACAGAGAGACATGGGAACAGATGGATAGATGTATGAGGCGTGGACAGACCGGCAGAGGGCTGGACATGTGCAAGTAAATTTGAAGGCAAAGCAACAACCTGCCTGAAAGCAGATGTGGAGGGAGGAGGGGGGAGGCCGAGGGAGGCAGAGCAGGGGACAACAGCGTAGGGGACCCGGCAGAGAGTGAAGAGGCCTGGAGAGACGTGAGAGTGAAGGAGGAGGAGGCAGGGAGAGACCTGGCAGGGAGCTGCAGCGACAGACAGGGACAGGCAGGGAGCTGCAAGGATGGGCAAGAACAGGCAGGGCCAGGCAGAGCTCTGNCGGCTTGAATGACCGGACCATTGAGGGGGACTTCCAGTGGTCTGATGGGAGCCCCTTGGTAAGTTGGGCTGCCAGGTCTTGTGTGCCCCTCTGGGAGAAGAACCACCCCGCCCAGGCACCTCATCATCCTCCATTGCTTGGGAATGTGCCCACGGGATGGGTCTGACCCTGGGACCAGGCTTTGAAGACCCCACAAGAGCTGCTTGCCTTGGCTGGGCTGAGCACCCTTGGGGGTGCCGTGGGTGAGCCAGACCCCAGGATTTGGGGTCCCAAGGCCATGCCAAGTGCCATGGAGATGGGACCTTGTTCCCGATGGGGGTGTCATGGCCAGGAGGCTGCAGATGGCTGTGTGCTGGTGCAGCTCCCCTTTAAAGGGTGTGCTGGGGTGCCCCATGCTCCCCATCCTGCCTGTCCCCCCAGCTCTATGAGAACTGGCACCCCGGGCAGCCTGACAGCTACTTCCTCTCCGGGGAGAACTGTGTGGTCATTGTGTGGCACAACGGGGGCCAGTGGAGCGACGTGCCCTGCAACTACCACCTCTCCTACACCTGCAAAATGGGGCTGGGTAAGCCGTGCCCTCCCTGCACCCCTGCCCCAGGCTGGGGGGCTGGGGCTGCACCCCCAACAACCCCAAACTGGGGGTTCCCCACCATCCCCACAGAGGGGAAACCGGTCCTGTGCATGGGACCCTCAGCTTGTTTGGGGTTTACAGAGGGGCAGTTTGCTCCAGTTTGGGTGTGCCCATCCATGGCTGGGTGCAATGACACGTTGCCCCCCCTGCAGTCCAGTGTGGGCCACCCCCCACTGTCGGCAACGCCCGCACCTTTGGCAAACCAAAGCAGCGCTATGAGATTGGCTCCATCACACGGTACCAGTGCCGCCGTGGCTTCATTCAGCACCACTCGCCTGTCATCCGGTGCCAGGAGGACGGGACGTGGGAGCTGCCTCAGCTGGCCTGCCGCCCTGGTGAGAGAGGAGCTCCCCCCAGCTCCCCCCAGCATTTGCCTTTTGGACTTTCCCTTCACCTGGGGCTTCTTGTGTCCACCCCCCAGGCCTTGCTCAGCCCCTAGATGACTGAGCGACTCCCCAGGGCAGAAGCCACCACCTTCCCAGGGCCCTGCATCCAGCGTGGATGGGGACAGCACTGGGACACTGCTACCCTGGCGTGGCACAAAACCTTGCTGTTGGGTGTCTGCCTCCTTGTTTGTTTTATATCTGTACGAAGAAATCCTGATAACTAAAGATCCCCTCAAAAGGAACCAACAGTGACCTGAAATGTAGCACAAGTGGTGTTTTGTTCCTGGAGTCACAACAGAGTCAAAATCAAGGGGGGGAACCATGGGCAGGTAATGGCATTGACATGCCAGTGTCACCTCCAGCTGCTTTCTCCCACCTCTGGCACCAGGGTCCTCATCCTGTGACACCTTGGTGGGGGGTGACACAGGGACATCCAAGCTGTGCTGCAGCTCAGCATCTGTCCCTGGGTGAAGGGGGGCTTTTTCACTTCCCAGGAAAGGCAGAAGCTGCTGCTGCAGGCTTGGAGGGAGTATGTGTCACCCAAATCCCTCTCTGTGCTCCTGTGGGTATTAAAACCAGTAAAGGGATGGCACGGAGTGGTGGCCTGGTCATTTGGGGCAGCCCTGGCACAGGGGTGGGTAAGGCAGGGCTGCACAGCCCCAAAAAGGGGAGCATGCCAGCACTTACCAGCACTGTGGAGCCAGAGAGCCCCTCACACAGCCTGGGTGCAGCGACGTTCTCAGGGATTACGGAAACAGGGAGGCACAGCCCAAAGTGGCCACGCATCCCGGCGGCACTGGGGAATAGTCAGGGCTCAGGCTAGGATGCTGTTCCTGGCAAACACATGGGACTTGGGGGGCACATCGCAGGTGCCAGGGGATGCTGGCATCTCCCCACTTTGTTTTTCCCCCTGTGACATGCCAACTTTGGCGCTTTTTATAGCTCTCCCTGGCCGTGTTGAAGAGCAAAACTCAGAAACCCCCGGTGTGTGGTGCCAGGGACACTGATAACCCCTGGGATAGGGTGGCCCAGGGGGCCCCGCACTGGCCACCCCCCCTGCTTGAGACAGAAAGTCCTTGGCAAATTCCCCTTGTCAAGAGGCCAGATGGCCCTGGAGGGGCAGAGGCCAGGGGAAGGCATGGCTTTTCCATGCAGCTTTACCATCGCTTTATTAATTGAGAAGGTGAAACTCCATTAGTCACACTCGTTAACGCCTGGCCCTCCCGTGCGCTTGCACCAGCCAGGGTCCTTGTGGCTGCGGGGAACGAGGATGGGGCTGGAGACACACCAGGGTTGGGGAATTGGGAGCCTGTGCTGCTTGCTGAGGGGGGCTGGATTAGACCCCCTTCCTGGCCCAGCAATGGGTCTGGCTTCTCCAGCAAGCCCCAAACACCCAACAAGCCCCAAAGAAGGCTGGGGCGTGGGGAGCAGCTCCATCAGAGGATGTACCAAGCACCCAAACCCAGCTGTATTGCTCCATTGGAGGATCCCCTCAAGCTCTCTGCCTGGGTGACTAGGACCAGCATCCCACCACCATCCCTCTACTCAGCCCACCTGTCCTCTCAGTGTTCCTACTTCCCCACGAAGCAGTAGGTGCCATAGGTCCGCAGCTCCTTGCTGGGAAACCCGAAGCTGCGGACACCAGGGTCCGGCAGCCCCCCGCAGCGCTCGCGGGGCGTGGTGATAGGGTACCGCACACTGCCATCCGCCAGCCACCCCCCGTCGCAGCGATCCAGCTGAGAAAACTTCCAGGCGGAGTAGAGCTGCCCCACTTTGGCAATGGCAGCCCCATGGTTGCGGCATGCTTGCCCTGCCTCCTTGAAGTTCAGGTGGCCCCGGATGAAGTAGACCTGGCCTGGGGATGGATGGGGACATGGCAGGTGAGCAGCCACGACAGATGACCTCCTGGGAACAACCCCAGCCCTAATGCAAACCTAGGCAGGCACTGGGGTTCGGTGCCACTGTGGGAGGGACAGGGGATGCCAGCACTACCTTGAAGAGCAGAGGTGAAGCAGAAAGCATCGAATCGGTCCTTCTGCTTGTCCTTGGCCCCGTAGGTCCGGACACCTGGCAGGAGGAGGTGGCCACCACATGGCTCCCGTGAGTTGATGATGGGGTAGTGGACAGTCCCATCAAGGATCCAGCCAGCGTTGCACCAGTCCAGACCCTCCGTCCAGGCTGCGGGGCAAGAGGTGGCTCAGCACCAGCCCTTCCCTCCTCCCCTCCCAGCGAGGCATGTTCTGGGGCAGACAAGGGGTTTTTTTTGGATGCTTCACCTTTGTAGAGCTGCTGGTAGGTGGCGAGGCGGGAGTCCTGCTGCTCGCAGGCTCGCTTGGCTTCGTGGTAGTTGAATTTGTAGCGCCCGTTGCTGGGCTGGTAGGGGAAGACGACACCTGGGGGAACAAGGACAGGGACAGAGGGTGAAGGAGATGCTCTCCCAAGGAGTCTTTGTCTTATCATCCCTGGTGTTTTGGTACTGAAGATAAGGCTGGGGCGTAGGGCACTGCAACAGGGGACATGAGGGGTGGAGGCACCCAGCCATTGACCCCCCCAGTCCAGGGTCCCCTCTCTACTATCCCCCACATCCCTGGGGGATGTGGCAGGAGGGAGTCCAGCCTCACCTTCGAGGTGCAGTGTGAGTGAGACGCTCTCATCCTCCAGCCCATTGACGAGCTGGCAGCGGTAGCGTCCCTCATCCTCCAGAGCCACGTTGGTGATGGTGAGGGAGGCATCGTAGCGGTGGCTGTGCCGCAGGTGCACCCGCGGGCTCAGCGGCCCATAGTTCTTGTGGTACAGCCCATTGGTGATGATGATGATGCTCTCCCGGTAGTTGGCTGGCTCCACCTTGCTCCACTTCACCCTGTAGTTGCGGGGCAGGGCACGCAGGACGCAGGGCAGAGTGGCCGTGGCACCCCGCTGCGTGTGCACCGCGGCGTGGAGGGGCTCCAGCAGGTACTGCAGGTGTGGGGGGGCTGTGGCACACCCGGGCTGCCTAAGCATCAGCTCTCCACGGAGCATTGCTGTGGCCCCACCACCCCTTCAATGCCTCTCCCGATGCCCCTCGACCCTTACTGGCATCTCCAGCCTGGTTTCCACCACACATCCCAGCTCCTTTTCCCTCTGTCCTGCAAACCCTGGGATGCACAGCTCAGCCTCTGCCCTCCTTCAGCACTGACCCCAAACAGCAGTGCCCCATCCTCCCCGCAGGCCCTGCTCCCTACCTGGGCTCCCTGTTGGGTGCTGGAAGATGCTTGACACCGGGGGCACCACCAAGAGCCAGAGAGAGCCAAGCAGGAGAATCCAGTGCATCCTTAGAGCTGGGGAGAGGACAGTGCCTGGAGGGGAGCACAGGGATTTGGGACGTGCAGCAGAATGTATCCCAGCTTTGGTAGGGAACAGAGGACATGTCAGGGAGCATCTGCAGTGCTTGCTGCCGGGGATGCTGTGGGGCCAACAGATGGCCCTGCTCCGTTGGGGCCTCACTGACATTTACTGTGCAAAGGGGATGTCCTCTCGCAGGACACCAAGCCAATAGAATGTGCCAACCCTCCCCCCGGCACCCTGTACCTCTTACCGTCCCCAGCTGCGTCCTTTGGGGAGCCACGGTTCCCATCCAATGCCTCCAGCATGAGTTCTGCCCTGGCACACTCCACGTCCTGCCTCTGTCACAGCCACCCCATTGTGGGGTGAAGGGCTCCAGAAAGGTCAAACCTGCGTTACAGTGCTGCTGGGAAGAGGGGACACAGGGACGTGGGAGGTGGCAAGCAGGTGCTCCCAGCCAGCCCCTGCCCCGTCACTGTCCTGGGGCAGACAGTCTCCTGGCAGCCCTGCGGCCCCGTGGTCCCTTGGCACCTGCTCCCATTGTGTGCGGGAGCAGCGAGCACCGGCCGTGCCCTTGCTCACTGCCCTGTCACCGTCTCTTCCAGTTTTCTTCTCTTTCCCCGCCCCCACCCCCGCCACAAACACCTCCCCAGGGAACGCACAGGGAGGAGGAAGCACAATTTCCCATTGTGAGCATCTTTCTCTTTATTGTTCTGCTCAGCAAAACACAGTGCGCCCAGCTAACAAACATCCCTTTATTTGCAGGCCACAGCATTGGGGAATTCAGGGAAAATGCCAGCACCGTATAGGGCTCTGGCAGCCCCTTGGACCACCAAAGCCTCCCCTCAGCATTGGCCCCCAGTGCCGGGATGGTGCTGCAGACACCAGGACAATAGCTAATTTTATGCCCCCACCCTCCAGTCTCTGATGGGGGGATGCTGCTCCCACCCTTTGAGGCTCACAGTGGTTGAGCAAGGGCAGTCCCACTGTTATTGCATCCCACCAGCCTTATCCTGCCCTGCAAAAAGGCATTGGAGAGGCTTCCCCAATGTCACCTTGGGACTGGGATGCTGCTGGGAGCAAAACAAGGCCACACAATGGGGCTGTGTTCTGGGCTGCCTTATCTTCTCCCTCCCCCAGGGTCCGTCTCCAGGGGGGAGGATGGAGGATGAGGCTCTTCTCAAAGGAAACACAAGACAAGCAGCATCTGTCCCCGGAACCAAAGGACACAGTGATCCCAGCTTTGCCATGGCATGCACGTCACAGAAAACAAACCTCCCCAGGGAGAAGCAGCAGCAGGGCATGTGCTGGCACCCCAGCCCCTTGCCCCCAGCCCACTCCCTGCATCTCCCAGCCCCTGTTCAAATTTGGCTGTGTGTATGGAGGGGTTAATGCAATAACCTGCCCTAACTTTGATGCCAACTTTGATGGAAGCTTCCGAGACTCTCCCAGCTCAAAATGGTCAGTGCTTTGGCTCATTTTAATGAGCAAAAAGTGGCCAGAGCTTTGCTTCCCACATACAGAGAAAGGCTAAACCACAGCAGCACTGCATGTTCCTCTCCCACATCTCCCCACAGTTATTTTGTAGGTCTGTGGCTGTTCAGAGAGCACCTGTAACCAATCTCCACCACACTCCCTGCTCCCTCCCAAGCCCATGGCTGCAAAAAGGTATCCTGACCCTCACCACAGCAGCATCTGCACCTGGGCAGCGGCTCAGAGCTTCTTGGCTGGAAGATGATGTTTCCCAGCTCCGTGGTACCATGAACGAGCTGAGTCTTTTCTTGCATTTTTCCCAAGTGAAGGCAAAAGCTACAGCCCTTGGCTCTCACAAAACCACAACCCGGAGCAGGACACTTGCCGAGGCCTCCAAAAGTGACTCACTCCCCTAACCCATTCAGTTGGTGTCAGGGCATGACCCCAGCCTGATGCTGCTTCTCTGGTTTCAGCTGTTGACACCAG
>VZTL01003492.1:0-10433 GCA_013400535.1 Scopus umbretta | reverse complement strand
ACATTTCAGATGTGTGAGGAATGTACGATTGGATCCTTGAAATCAAAATTATAATCATGTCTGTGAATGCCATTTTACAACAAGGAAACACACTCCATCAGTCGCAGGCAGTTAGAGTCACAGTCAATCTAAGGACATACAATTTTTCCAGTGGAGGTGTTAGTTTTTAAAGGGCAAACTTTACTGTTCAATTACATTGTTATATAAGAGTGACAAAGCAGATTTAGCTGTTACTTTTTCAAAGCAAATATAGGTCTGCATTTTACACCTTAGTCTGTTTGTGTGCTTGATTAAACATGTTTATAAATAGCTCTCCTCATCTCCTCTACAAACACTTTGGGTTCAGAGACAGCATCTGGCTCATAGCGCAGGCTGCTGGAATGAAACTGAGATGTAAAATTAAAGCAAAGATTCTGTAACACAGAAAATTTGGAGGAGCTGAGGACAGGAGTTTGGCTTTTAGGTTCATTGTTCCATTTTCTTACTCAGACAGTGTACTAGACTGCTTATGAATTCAGGCAGAAGAGTCTCTTGAGATTGATTTTGAATTTCTCTTATTTCATAACCTTTCCGGGTGTTTGCTGAAAACCAAATTCTGCTCCCAGGAGGAAATGAGTAGGTGCTGTAGCAGGAACAGCCCTTAAGCCTTTAATTGGTATGAAAGAGCTACTAATAACGTGCACTACTCAACATAGTTTTCTAACAACAAGAATGAACGACGTTGCATTTTTGCTACCCTTTTACAAATTATCAATTAAAATAGCAACGATCAGTCTTCCAGAGAAATCACTGACTCCCAAATGAGAAGCTTCTGTTGCAACTCTGCCTGTTTCAGCTAGCCATCGACAGAACTGTCCACACAGCACAAATTACTCCCAAAGGCCTAGACTGCCAGATTTGGCAACCAATTTTTTGGTGCCTCCATATTGTATTCATAACTGGAGGTTTGGAAGAATCCATTTTCAGAGGTAGTGAACAGCCGCTGTCCCTACTGATATTAGTTTATTCAAGAAAGTCTTTTTGGATTCAATCAAAGATGAGGTTTTGCATTCCCTTTTGTCAGGTGCAGCTCAGGAGGGTGTCCATGTTCTACTTATGACTTGAACAAGCAGTGAATTATCCCTGCTTAACAACCCTGATTCTCCTTGACTTTTAACATGAATGCTTCTCTTGCTGTTTCAGTGTGCCCGAGTTCAACAACTGAATGTAATAAGATTAAGACTGTATAATAAATAAAATGCTGTAGTTTTATGACACAAAGCATTATTGCATATATAATTTCCACCAAGACATGGAATTTGATATTGTAAATGAATATACAGTAAGTTCTTTGTACAAACTAGGACCTGTGTGCATTATAAAATGCCAGCAATTGAAATGAAAAGGCAACATGTATAGCAGCTTGGTGGTTTTTTTTTCCTAGCAAGCTGGATTAAAAGGAGTAGAATAAATTTGGCAAAGAAAATCTGACCAGCTTCTGAAGACTGTGTAATTCAATTGCTAATGGATGATTTGTGATTGTTTTCTTGGCATTCCATAAAATACATAAATGGCTTCCAGTGTAGGCTAAGGGTAAAAAGGGAAATTAATGTATATTACAGCAATATGTGAAAAGCTACAAATTACTTTACAAAGGGAAAAACCTCAGAACTACCCTGTTATTACTGAGGCTAAACTTCCATCCACTCCAGGATGAAGCTTTGACTCAGAAGGATCACAGGATTTGACTCTAGAAAGAGATGATACGATTAGGATTTGCTATTACGTGGAATGAAACATATACAGCTACATGAGGGAAAGCACTACTTAATGTATTGAATCAAGTGAACTTTGAGGTCAATATAGTCTTTAAGAAAGCACTGATATTAATTCAGTGGAATGTTTTTTTTTTTCCATCAGAAAGGTGTTGTGCTGCAAAATTCACATTTCTAAGTCCTTTTCCTATAAATGCTCTGTAAAATGTTTTCTGCCCTTGTAAAAAGCAGTGATAAATTCACCAGCAAGAAAAACCTACCACCTACTGTTACAAAAGAAAAGTGGGAAGGAGGGAATCTGGGGTGGCTGATGAAGAGAAGATCGGTGGGCACAGCTGATGCTGAGTGTCCTATTGCCACTGTCAGAGGCAGAGTGCGAGATCACATTTGCCATTGGTCTGAACAGCATGGGATTTCTTATATTCCTATGGAATATTTCAGATGTGATCGGTTCATAACAAGAAAGCTTAACACAGTTATGGGCTATGTCAAGCATGAATGTGCAAAATTTAATACGATATTTACGGTAAAAAGACAATTTGTTATTTCATGTTTTGTATGGAGCAATCTGTGCCTACAAAATCATACAGACTTTGCACAGACAAGAATGCCATATTTGAGATTATGGAAGATTACTCTGCTGGACCACCACCAACTTAAACCAGAGATTCATTTTCACTGTTTTGGTCAGCTGAATGGATTATTTTATAACTCTTCCACCAGAAGTCCATGATCTCAGAAAATCCCAAGAGTCTGGGAAAGAGCAATGGCAAGAGCTCCTTTAGCCCTACGTGCAAAGGAAACCAGAACCTTCCCCTCCAGTCCCAGTTCTTAACTAGACCCTGAAACTCTGTAACAAGCTCATAATTGACTCAGTACCAACGTGTTATCTCACACTTAAGCCAGAGCTTCTGGAAAGAACTGACTTTTCCTCTCAGCCAACAAAAGCAGAATTGAAAAACTTTCTCCTAAGGAATAATTCAGAGCTATTAGATGATGATTTCAGTGGTCCAGATGGGTTAGTTCACTGACAGAGCTTGAGCCCATTATTTGAACAGAAGTCACAGAAATTTTGAAAGCTCCTAAGCATTCTAAAATGAACCCTCACCATATCTGGTAGCAAAACAACTAGTCCCACAGTTTCTAAAGTCCAAACATCTTCTCAGATTCATGCATCATCTGACTCAGAAGACACCTACATGTGGCAGCCAATAAGCAACAGCAGTTATATCCTTCTTTCCACTTTCCCTTTTTTTGACATAGTCATTGAGAAGATAGCAGCATCTGAGTTCCATGTCTGATGAACAACCTTCTGCTGCTCAGCATCATGGGTGAGCAGCAGGGACCTCTCCTACAAGCTCAGTACCAATTTCAACATCTTCACATATTTTGTTCTGATGGCAGTGCAGAAATAAGCGAAGTCCTACTGCACTGGATGCAATGGAAACCTAAGAAATGATGGACACACAGATTTTTGGGATAGCAGTGCTACTACTGTTCAGTAACAGTGCTTCAGATAATTCAAAGTTCCAGAAGAGAAGCACCTTATACCTATACACAATATAGATTCCTTTGTCATTTGTTGATAGCCTGTCTTAATTTTCTCATTGCAGACATCCCAATATCTGAAATAAATTAATTGATAGAAACAACTGAGATTTTCTTTACGTTTTTTGCTGTTTGATCTTTACTACTGGGCACGGGGAAAAAACAGACAAAAGTAGAGTATTTTGGAAACAATGTTACGTGTAAAGGGCAAGCTGTTCTATATTTTGTAGGTGATATACATTCCCATTATTAGATTTATAAGGGAGAGAAAATATAAATGTATATCCTTTACACTGATATGTGTTGGAGCCATCCACATTCAGACATAGCCATACCTATAAACAAAGTAAATTTCCTAATTGTACATTTGTTCTTTCCATATCTATAAGCTACAAGAAATACACATTTACATATATTCTGTATTTCAAAATCTTTCCTGCTAAAGTGAGCACACTACTACACTGTAAAAGTACTAGAAGAAATGAACATTTTTACAGATTTTAAATTTGTCTAAAAAATCTCAAAATTTCTAAATAAGTATAAAAATTAATCAGTAACAGAGGTTAATATCTGAGCATTTACACTCAGCTAAGCTAACATAATGAAATGTTCCTATTCTGGTATCTAGACCAATCATGAATAACAGGTTTTAACCAGTCCTCAGCAGTTTTAGCCCATGCTTAAAATTTTAGCCTGTCTTTTCCATAGTCAATAGCTATCACATATTTTTCTGTGATGCCTCATTTTAGTTGTATTTATTAATTGTTTAGATAATTGCAATTGTAAGTGGAATGCTTCACTGATTCTGTAATTAGGGAGCCTGAATTTGAAATAATTTATTAGGTCTTAATTTATGTGCTGTGAAATCTGTTAGATCATTTGCTAGTCAGTATGTTGTCTAGAATAAAGGCATTTCTACAAAGGGATTTTAGGGTGAGGGTCACCAGCGTAATCAGAAACATACCCAGTCTGGCCTCCAGCTAAAGATTATGTGCTTTTAAGTGTATTTCTGTTTTGCAAAATGGCCTTTTGAAGACTTATCCATTTCAACAAAATTCCTTTTTTCTATATAAAAAGAGAAAGAGCAATTATTTTGCACTGTTGTTTGACTTCCCACCACCACCACCCTTTCCCCTAGATATAGATGACCCAGCTGATCAAGTGTGAGATGTACATAGCTCTCCGGACTGACTTGTCTGAACCTCTGGAACGAAATCTTCAAAGTTAGGAGCAAAAGTTGGCATTAAGACTAAGCAGGGATTTGATTAAAGATTTGGATTTACCCACACAATGAATTGAGCCAAACCAATTCTTGTCTCGTACAAAGACACGCTTATGTTTTCCACCATGTAGGGAAGGAAGTGACATCGTTTGGCTTTCAGTTGTAATTTATTGTATTCATCCATATGCTTATTATAACACAGAGGATTTGTCAGTATGTCCGCTATAACAACAGGACTGGGGCTTTTTTGTTGTTAAGCTCAGCTGTTACAAATGATATTTGACTGAAGTCTTAAAGCTTGTCTGTTTGTGCATGCCACTGAAATTGAAAGCTTATATTCTGAATATCTTTAGAAATGCACGTGGAGGGGGCTTTTGGGAAAAAGGTGGAGCTTCTGAACATATTGCTTTGGGCAGGATTTATCTGGCCAAATGTATAGGTCTATATATCAACATAGACATATGTAGATGTCTATATTGTAGGCTTATGTAGATGTCCATATGTCGATGTCAGTATTTCAATTAATCACATGGCCTACACAACCAAAAAAGAAAAAAGGCATGATTCATTTTAACCCAAAGATATTGACTATAGAGTGAGATAAATCATGCCATAGGCACACAGAAGAGTACCTGTAAGAAGGGAATTAAAGTTGATCAAGAATAGTCATCTAAAGTGAGATGAATTTCACCCCCATCAGTATGGTAGGTTGGAATGACCTGAAGTTTAATGCTCTGAAGGTACTTCTTTTATCCTAGTAATGACCTGTTTAGGGTTTCTTTTCCACTGTTAATGACTTTGCTTTTAATATTCAGGGAACTTATTCTTCATTAATCTCACCTACAGATATTCTGTCTCTGGACAAAGACAGAACTTACCACGTTTGGCTCTATGACTGTGGTCTTGAAATGTGCATGTTCAGCTTCATTGTCTTTAGTGTCAGTAATATACTTAAAATACAGAACAGGGGTAAGACTCCGAGACTTTTACTCCTCCTTTTGCCGTTATATCTCTTTTAATGTTACATTCTTTAAGAATATCTAAGCAAAACTATCTGCACAACACCGCAAGTTGGAGCAACAGGGTGGATTGCAGCGGAATGGATTCCATCAGGGACAACAAAATGTTTATCAGAAGACAAAAGTCATGATTATTTCTTTTACATGCTTGCTTTTATTCCCTACTTGTCTTGCTGCTTTCTACCCTGTTACTATATTACCTGGATTCCCAGGAGTTTTCTAACTCTCAGCCAATAACCCTTATCAAGGAGGAGGAGGGAGTGTTACATGTCTGTGAGAACCTTTGCAGTTTGTGGCCACTGAGTGAATTGGAACAATTTAGCTTTGAGGAAGTGATTTATACACACTTATCCATCACATATAACCTGCTCTGCTCTGTTAACTCTCTGTTTGATCTCTGGAGGATTGAGTAGATTAGGGAGGGTCTTCACACAGAAGTTTCATTAACAGCCAATCGGTTAACCTGGTATGACTCCTGTTTGTGCATTTGGATAATTTAAAAAGGAAAAAAAAAGGAAAAAAAAAAAAAAAAACCAAACCAGAAAGATGTTAATTAGTATCATTATTTCCCAGTTCAGGAAACACCAATAACGCTGTTAGAGAGAATTTGCTTCCTATTTGCTTGATTTTTTTTTTTTTTTAGCTAGTGTAGAGAACAGAATTCAGGGTACTAATTTAAGCCATTCAAAAATGCTGATCACAGCATGTGAATTCATGGCAGCATGAAGTACATTGGTAATCAAAGAGCACATTAAACATTCAACCATAAGCTACAAAAACTGGATTGTAATATCCTTACTGAGATAGGGAATGCAGGCCAAGCAGTTGCACTTTTTAAATTTACCAGATTAATGGGTCTTTCCTTACTATTACCTGTTTGTCTGTTTGCAGAGGGAGGGAGGAATATGATCAAGTCAAGTGGTTGATACTTTTATAAAGCAGCATTAAAGAACAAAGTCAGAATCATATAACAATATGACTATTTTTGTTAATGATGAGAAATTTTGAGATATTAGCGGCATTTTGTTCTGGAACAGAATAACCAGGGTTGCAGCAGTGACTCCCCATGTGAGCACAGCGCACTGTGTCTCTGTGGTTTACAGAACAGGGATATACTATTAATTAAAGGATTAAATTTAGTACTTCATGATATCTTTAGAAACCAAATGGCTGGTTGCAAACTAGTGGCGTGCTCACCATAGTTTTACAGTTTATAAACTGATGAAAGCTTGTGGAAATTGCTAGTTTCTTATTGGACTCAAGAACTTGGAAGAAAATAGACAAGTATCAGTAATTTTGGGGAAACATCGAGAAAGTTGACAGAGGAACTGTGTAGGCTTATCAGTTTTAACTGAGACAACAAGATGGAAAAATTTGGCAATGGTTATTAATATTTATTTCAATAACAAAACACAAAGGTCTGATGCTACCTTCTATACAAGCTGTCATAATCTTTGAATGAGTAAATATTTATCTGTTATTATGAATACCTATAGTCCATTTGATGGATCTCAGACTCTGTCCATGCTATAATCTCTCACACCCCACCTCCCAGATATCCAGAAAAACAGATGTGCTTTGTAACACGCCCTGATACTTAAAAAATAAAAGCCTATTTAGTACAAAATTTTGGAAATTTACTCTTTTTCATATTAAGGTTACAATTCAAGCCTCACTGGCATTTGCAAATGTGGTGATAACACACAAGAGAGAGAAACTGCTGGAGGGAAAGACAAGATTTAGGGCTTCATGGATAAAAAGCAGTAATCTTAACTGTATACAGAATTTCATTGGTGGTAAGATGCTTTTCCTGCTGAATTGTTTCCTGTATTTTCTTTACCTTTCATTGCCTTTCTCTTTTAAGCTTTTGCAAGAAATATACAACAGTCTTACCATCAGTTTCCCAAAATGAGCAGTCTCTTTTCCGCGATGGCAAGTATATGAGCACAGCTACTGACTTATATGATTAAACTAGAAATTCTCCTAATCCAATAGAAAACAGAAAATTTTGTATCCATCACAATGGTTTTGTTATTGTTAACAATCACATCACTGGATGTATTTTTATTATCCATATACAGATATCTCATATATCCCTATACTCTTTATGATATCTTGAATTTTCCTCTATTTTCTATGGTGATGAATTCCACAATGTCTGCAGCAACAGCTAGAATGCCCCTCTCCGATTAACACTGCTAACATTCTGCCACTGTTGTTCTGATTTTTGTGTGTCTTACATATTATCTGTTGTCTTACATTATAGTTACATCAAAGCTCTGTGTACCTGGGCCTGACTCTTTGTTCTGGACCAGCACACTACCTGGGACAAGAGGCTTTATCCATTATACATAGACATAGAATGATAGGATAAAAGTTCATTTCATTTTTGGTGAAAGATATTTTATTCCTGTGTTAGAAGGCATGGAAAGAAAAAGGTTGTGATCTATGAATTTTGTATTTAATTTATAACTCTTTTACAATTTTTGTAAGATTGAATGGCGTGCAAGCACTGGGAGTTTAAAATCTTAAAAAGTTATTTTAACAGTTTTGTAAAAGGAGTGTATTTTCCCTCATAGGGGCTTTCCCTGATAATGCTCATTGCCCTATGCTTTATAATGTGCTTTGACTTCATGAAAAAGCACTGTATAAACAGTATTTGTTTGTCTGTTGGTTTTCTGTACCAAAATTGAGCTTTCCATGATGATAAAAGTGAACAGAAGCTATGTAACTATCACATTTTTGGAGATTTTATTGCCAGAATAAGGAATGCCTCCTTTGATCACTCCCAGCTGTAGCAAGCTTTGGATCTAGCCCCTTAGGAAATGGAAAGTACCTTATCATGAAATAAAGGGGATAATTTTCATTATGAAGTTACCCAAGTCAGATACTGAATGGTATGTGTTTCTGGTAAAACCTGAACCTTTTATTACAATGTTTTAACCTAACATTTTATAGTGGTTTATACAAGGATTACTGCTGGAAGCTGAGCAATAGAATGCATTGACTTCTTAGGTTTACCTTTAACTGAGTGTGACTCCACAGTCTTAACAAAAAGGGACTGGGGAAAAGACTGGGAAAAAAACCAAACCAAAACAAAACTGTTGATCCAGCTGGGCACATATAGTCAACAGAGAGAGAAAGTTACTGTCACAAAGTGATATAAGGATGCAAATAATCTTCTGTCTGAAACTAGGTGCACTCAGCCTGGGCTTTTGCTTTGGAAAAAAAATAAAGACAGCATCCATTTTGTATAAAAGATGGTGTAAGACTTTGCTTTCTCTGTTTTTCAGACACCCACCTTCTCCCACAGCCAGCTCACACTGTTGAAACAGGGATCGATGCAGAGATGGAAACAATCAAGTGAAGCAGCGAACGCCACAGCCCATTTCAAAAGCATTCCTTTTCCAGGCCATCAGCTGCAGCAGCAGCGCGGGAAGCCTTCCCCGATTTTACCACTACTGAGCAGCAGCTTGGTGGTGTTTATGCATTGCAGGACCCCACTGGCAAGGAGACCTGCAGCTCCAGAGCACCAGAAGTGACGTTAAGAGAAATGGGTACAATTGACAATGGAGCTGTTCACGGCACTAAGGCTGCAAGGCCATCAAGCATCCCCTTTATCACGTTTATTGCTCATTACTCAGTTTTAAAGAGGCTTTCTTATCCCAGAGAATTTAACTGAAATATTTGCTTTTCTGATATTTTTCTTATTCAGCAAATGAACATCAAGTTTGACAGACATCAGTGGGTCTAAGGGTTCATGGGTTACATTTGTCTTAAAACTATGCTACAAGGCTTATGCAACGCTTCAGTGCAGCCTGTCAAACACATTTGTCCTCCCCATTACACTAACTAAGACTGTTGTGTCACTGGGCTTTTCGTGTCCACTTTTCAGCTCTATCAGGGGTCCCTTATCTTATACTTCGACTGCATGTTATCCAATGCTGAAACCATACAGAGATTTAAGTTTTGTTTGTGGCCTCCAGGTGAGCCTATAATGCCATAAATGTAATGTTTACCTCAGAACGTCATCATCTTTCACTCTTGTCCTATGACACTGCAGCTCTAGTGCTAAGCCTGGGATGCTACAGTGTTTTCCATGGCAAACAGATGTCAAACACAGGAACAGGGTTTTGCTTGATCCTGCAAGGAAGCAAGACTGGGAATCAGAAAACCTTTATCAAAAGATTAAGGAAAGATCTGTAACAGAAAAAAAAAATATCAGTGACAGCAGTGAAAAGGCAGAAGTGTTTCCCAAATATTTCCAAAATACATTAATGAAAAAAGTCTCCTGGTATATGCAGCTGATGATGATGACGACAAAATACTTCCTATTTTAATAGGAACTCAGGAAGATACTAAAAAGTAGCTCCTAAAAGCAGGCATCAGTGTGTCCAAATCACTTACATTTAAAGATTTCAGAGAGCTTGCAAAGGAATTCTCTGGGCCATTAACGTTGATTTTCAATACATCGCAGAACACAAGAGGCATTGTAGAGAGCTGAATGTTGTGCCAATATTTAAAAGGGCAAATAAGATGACCCAGGTAATTATAGGCCTGTCACACTGGCATTGATCCTAAGCAAAATAGCTGGCTGATACAGGACTTGATTAATACAGGAAGGCAAGAGACCAGCATGGATGAGTTGAGATCTGCTGGTCCAACTAAAGGGCAAGAAGAAAATGCACAGGCAGTGGAAGCAGGAACAGGTATCCTAGGAATAGGGATGCTGCCCAGTTGTATAGGGATGGGGTCAGGAGGGCTAAGGCACAGCTGGAGCTGAACTTGGCAAGGGATGCAAGGAATAACAAGAAGGGCTTCTACAGGTATGTCAGCCAGAAAAGGAAAGTCAGAGAAGTTGTACCCCCTGTGATGAGCAAGACTGGCAAA
>VZTL01003487.1:21615-41510 GCA_013400535.1 Scopus umbretta | reverse complement strand
AACTCTGAATTAAGCTGAAACAGACACAACACCATGCTACTATGTCTCCCTCAGTCCCCAGCCCCATATGCCCCATGCACTTCACCAGCAGAATCCCAGTGCAGAAGAAAGGCAGTGATGCTAATGCATGAGGATGTCTGGGAAGCCAGAAGTCTGAGTTTTCTCTTCACCTCCTGTGGTTTCAAAAGGTCTGAGTTTCCTCTATGTAGTGGAAGTTCAAGTGACCTTATTTCTACAGTTATTTCATTTACCTCTAATTGAATATGATATTGCATGTGCGAGAGGTGTGCAACTAATTATATTTCTTGGGTATGTGATTGACTTAATTTAGTTCCCCTGTTATGACAGAACTCTTCAGTAGGAGCACCGTACAACTAGACCTGTGGTTACAGTTAACTTTTCATCCTGATGGCCAAGCGAAAGCTCCAAAAACTTATGTTCTATCAAAATTAAACAACATTTTATGAGGTCTTGCCAAATCAAAACACCCTAAAGAAGTATTTGAGGGGACTTTCTGTTTACATCAGCAGGTATTAGACACTCAGGTTTTTTTCAATTTCAATTTCAATGTATCTTTGTGCCTTGTTCCTCACTCATGATAAAGATACTGGTTTCCTACCAGAGTTTCATTACACTGGCATCAACTCAAACATTATGGCTACATCTGCACTAGTAAAAAGAGCTTGTGTCCATTTTCTGACCCTTGGTTCTAAAGGTGAAGAAGGCATCCATCACTGATAAACATTCCTACCTGCCAAAATAGGGGTCCACAAAGTCTGTACTGAGGATCGTCCCTGGGATAACTCCTGAAGCATGTTCAGACAGTGTCAGGGAGAGTATAGATTACTGGCAAAAAAAAATTTCCAGCTACCATGTTAACAATTCAGTTCTCTCAGTGGTCATGGGACCTTACCCTGGTCTTGTTTGCTTATATAGGGAGAGACTCTGTAAATACATCCTTTGAAGATTATGTGATATTCAGCTGTAAATAGACAAGCTGAAAAGATAAAATGTTTTTCTGCTTAGCAAATATGCAATACTCAGATTTATTCAGAGTTAAGCCTGAGTATTTGGTTCATATATAACCCTCTACAGCATTTAAAAAAGGCCCTTCCTAAGTACTGTTGTCTGCCTGCAATATTTTCTGCTGCTGCTGAGAAGTGCATCCATTCTAGAAAGCAACTCCAGATGCTTACTACGTAGGTGGGGAAGGATCTTCAATCTTGTTCTTAATTACTGTGGCTCAAATTGATTTGACCTGAACTCTCTCTGCCTTTCAAGTAGAGCAGGATCCACAGGCAAGCTCCCTAGCTTTTTGAACTAACATGCTGGCTGACAAATATGTAATTGTAAGGAGCTGATTTATTGCCCAGCCAGACACAGCTGGATGTAAAATATTAATTTTTAATGTAAGAAACAATTTCCATTTCTTTTACCCAAAAAATCCAATAAATTAATCCAAGCACTTACAAATAATTGATATTTCACAATGGAGAGAATTTTTTTTACCACTTACAAATGTGCCTCTTTTAAAACCAAATGCTTTAAAGAGAAGATGTTTGTGAATTTCAAGGCTACAAATATACCTCAGGGCTCTGCTGGCATCAAAATAAGCCATAAAAGCAAAAAGCAAGAGTATTTTATGATGCCACTAGGACCCCAAAATATAGCCTTGTCCAATTTTTATTTTTATCTTATATAATACATGGATCCTACTACAAATTACAAGCTACCATCCTTCCAGTTCCTTCTTGTAACTCTTTCTCACTTCCCAGTTCCTCTATTCTTTTGAAATTTTACTAGGGTAAGAAAGAATAATAATGAAGGGATCCTGGATGCACTTATGACTGGCAATAAACTGCTGATCTTTTTACCTCCAAGAACGTTCTTCTTCACATGAAGAATGAAAATTATTATCAACTGCTAATTACAAGAAAATAAATGCCCATCTCAAAGACTAATTCAGCTCTAAAATAGGTTACTCGGGGATTCTGTGCAATCTTCATCATTGAAGACATTTAGAAACATCTGGAAGCACCTAAAGAAACATCTGTCTAGGCCAGTTTAACTGTACTAGCTTTTGATTAAGTAGATCTCTGTCCTTCACACATCTATGTTTTATGATTCTATTACACAAATATTTAACCTGACTTCATTATCAGTTACAAGATGCTCAGATGACAAATCCCCTACTCAAATCTTTCAGCGTCTCTTCTCCCAGGCAGTAAAGAACAAATTAATGTTTCTGTACCAGTAAACATAACATACTAGGGACAGTTCTCTAACACTGAGGCATAGCGTGGCACAGCCCACCTTCATACAGCTAAATTTTCCAACCCTGACCAAAAAGGAAGAGACTACACTAAGAGTAGATATTGGGAATGATTCTTGGCTTGTGCTAACCCCTTACTGTCCTTAGGCAACGTTTGCTGCAGAGCTACTGGATATCAGCTGAATCATAGAGTTTGCTAACACTTTAGCAGGATGGGTGAGCGTATACAAGCCCTCAGGTCTGTGCTTGGTTCTGTTTCACTTGGCAGTAAAGGTATAGCCCTTGATTTGCTTACCTTACCTAGAAATGGAGGCAGAACTCTAGCAAATAGGGACAGGAAAACTTGCAACCTTACTCATAGTAAAAAGACATGCAAGGCTCAAGCATAAGTGAGGCAGGGAAAGTTTTATGCAAAGGCTGTGGATCTTATCTACATGTCTATATACTGCCACAGGAGCAATACAAAACAGTGAAATCTGATTTTCTCCATGTAAAAATCTTGTAAGGCTCTAACACAGGCCTTCAAAGCTGTGCATTATTTCCCTTGTAATCATTAGCATTTAACAAAACTGGAAAGCAACTGATTTCTTAGAAGCCTCAAAACATCAACTCACCTCATATTATAAATCTCTTTCACCTTAGGCCATGATTTCACTTTGACTTTTACAAAAGAAGACCAGACACGGGAACAAAACTCTTTGCTTTTGTTGGACTGAATGGTGATAAGCAGCAAAAAAGACTCCTTTAATAGTATTCTGTTATTCTGTGATTTTCATTTCCTGATGATGGTTTGTGTTACAGCAGTCAATGAAGGTTGCAGTTAAATGCATATCCCTTTGTGTATGTACACAGATGCAGGGATGTCATGGCCCAAAGAGCTCATATTACCTAAACCTACAGGGCAGGCAAAGGCTTATTATTAGCATTCCTGTTTTCACATGAGGAAAACAGGTTATTCCCCAAGGTCAAAGAGGAAGTCCATGATGAACTAGGAATGAAGTGCAAGTCTTTTGAGCATCAGCTCAGTGCCTTCACAAAACTACTTTTCCCCACAGAGAGAACACTGACAAAACATTTGAGAATATTGCCAGCACATCTGAAATCTCTTGAGTCCTGACTTCATTACTCTTCTGCAAGCCCATGCAATGCATTGGACTGATAGTGGCTAGGGAGCCTCTGGAGCAAAGACTATATTAATGGCTATAGAAACACACTCAATGTTCCATTTACTTGTCTGCATCCTACCCCACTCTTTGGAGCATGTCATAAGTATAGAATCTTAACTGGTTTAAACCACCACAGTTCCATTAATTTACGTGATACTATATACCATTGAGGATCTGTCTGCCACATCTTAGGTCAGAATGCTAATACTTGATTTGTTTCCCATGGCACCACTGATGAACAAAAAAGTAACAACAACAACAACAACAACAACAACAACAACAACAACAACAACAACAACAACAACAATAATAATAATAATAATAATGCACCCAAATCATCTGCTGATTCCATAGGGGTTTCCTCATTTCCTTTATCAAATCTTTGATGCTGAGCAGTGCCATGTGAATATCAACTGGGTAAACAAGTCATCATGTCTAGAGGGATTCAAGAGTAGAAACGATGCACAGTGGCAGTCTTGCTGTTATTAGCAAAGTGATCACGATTCAGAAGCATTGTGAGAATTCTTTTGCCATGTCAACCATCAAAGAGAGACACCAGAGAGATAAAAGTTATAGAGTGTTAAACCCTGCCTGTCGCCTTCAGCGTGTTTTTGTTTAGTTCCATTCATCTCAACATTTGCTTTTTAATAGTTCACTTTTGTTGTTATGAGTGAAAAATAAAAAGGACTATTAAAGAACAAATTGTGTGCAGGCAAAACACAGTTGCTGGCACTTTGCACCACTCAGAACACAATGCTATCTGCCAGTTCGACTTGCTTTTATTTCATGTTCAATTACAAAAAAGGTACAGGAGAGAGAGAGGCCCAACTTTCTCTTTTCTATTTATTTTTTTTTTCCTTACTGTTTTTAAAAAATACAAGCCAAGCTAACAGCATAAGCAAAAGCAGCCCCTTAAACCCTAAGGAGCAGAGAGCTATTTTTAACTTCCTCCAAGAAAATTGTATAAATACTATCCACTGCAGCAAAACATGAATTTAATAAACCCCAATATCATCACTGGAAACAAAACTGTTTAATTAAAAGTCTAGGCTTTGCCCTTGAATTTAACAGAGAGAGATGATCTGGAGAAATAAACAACAAAGGTAAATAATTGTAGAAACCACGAACCAAATCCTCAGCTAGAGTAATTCAAAATTCAAGAGCACTGCACAGTTTTAAACTACTAGGAACCAACACCAAACTGGGGATGCATGGAAGAGTTTCTACTCAACATTCTCTTTGAAAATTATGAGTAACAACAGCTTGATGAGAAACTAACAGGGGTATTAAAGTCAATAAGCATAGGCTAGTAGAAGTATCTACTGACCCATGAAACCCAACTCTGGAAGAAAGAAGGCACTAAAACTGTTGCTCTTGCAATTTTTGGACAATATCTCAAACCTATACAGAGTGCAATTTCTGTTCCTCTCACAGGTACAAGCCCTAGGAGAAAGAAACACATTTACAAATAACTAACCCCCAACCATGGCTAATCCAAGGCTGTCCCTATTGCTCCCAGTCCTGTTGTTGAGATGATTTGGGAAGATGTGAATTTTCTTCTACCATTTCCTTTCTCGTGTTTCTGAGGAGGATGATGAAAGATTGCATCAAGAAATATTACTTTAGTGGCTTGGTTCTCAGAGGTTGTTGAAATCTGAAAACTTTTTCCTAGCGTAAATGACTTTAAAAGATTTACTAAAGAATAAGATGGGTATGCATTAAATAGGAATATATATATTACAGCTTGTATAGTATACAGATAACATGCATACAGATAGCCTGCAGGGAAAATGATTAGGTTAAGAAGGTGAAAGTGGTGTCAGAATGAGATATTTTAACACCCAAAGCTCTGCCACCTCTCGGTCATCTGGTCTCCACCTCTTTGCCTTCCCTGAGGTGTTCTCCAGCCAACAGCATTTTCCTCACCCCATCAGAGGCAGCAGCAGCAAGTCAATGTTTGGCGTGTATATTCATTCGAGACCCTTCTCAAAGGATGTTTCTTACTCCACTCCTATTACAACTCTAAATGTACAGTTCTAACATTTTACAACATCTACTATTCTCTGCATCTCCTGTTTGCAGGGCAGAGGGTAGTTTCTGCATTTTTCATGTAATTTTATTAGTGTGTTTTTCTCCTGTAAAATAACTTCTTCAGCTCTTGCCTGCAAGTTAGTAGTTTTATCCCACTATTCTAATCTGCATATGTCCTAGCCTCTTTATTCTAATTTCTTTGTTTTCTGCATAACAGCTAAACAATCATTTGGACATGCTAAACCAACCACATCGCAAACAATGGATGATTTTTTCTGTTTATTGATACTACAGTTCATTAACTATTTTTAGGCTAATCGAACTCACTTAGGCCTACTACTGCATCCTTTCCTATTTATCTGTGTAAGGACCCTGCCTTGTACCACATCCTTGTGAAAATAAGTACTCCTCTACTCAGAAAGATGCATGTTTTTTTTTCCTTTTGAAGACTTGCACAAAACAATACATTGGTTTGATAACACTCACAGCATCTTTGTTCCCTTGGGAGCTCCATAGTTTATTTTCTGCTCCAATAGCTTCCATCCTTCCAGTTCATTGTCTATCACTGGTGCTAAGTTTTTCGTCTGAAAGCTCAATGTTATCTTTTGTTTTCTGTATGATTTCTGCAAGGTAACAGGAGCAGACACTTTTATGGCAGACTGCTGTGTTGTGTTGGGCTCGATGACCCAGGCACCTGGGCACAGGTAATGTAATACTTGCCCACATTTCTGCTGCCATTCTTCCTGTAGGATCACAAGGAATTATCAAATAACTTTGTCACGTTATGTTATATTAATCTCATCAAAACTTTCAGACATCTCAAAGTCAGTTTTTTAGTCTAATCTGCTCATGATGTCTCTGCATATATTCAACAACACCTTTAGATACTTATTTATACTCTGTATCTTATACATTTAAATTAGATATGTTAAATCACCTGCAGTCCATTTTTCAGCACTGACTTTAGAGGGCACCTAGGACTGCCTTCACCCATTCCCAGCCTTTGAATGACTAAATGTAGGTGAGATTAACACGATCTCTGATACTCTATGGATTCGTCCTTGGCCAGAATGAAGGATGCACTTTGTGGCCGCCTCTGATCATACAACGAGCTGGGACACCTGCACTTGGTAGCCAGGTGCCTATAACTCAGACAGGTAAAGGGCAGAGATTTTTGCTGGCCTCAGAAAAGCAGCATAACTAAAAAGTTTCTCAGTTACTTTTTTTCTGGAGCTTTTGTTGCTATCGCAGTTACCTTGAAGACATGGCTTGTTATTTCTCCTCATCAATCTGCCCTTTAATACATCTTTCAGTCTTCTGAGGATAGAGCCACAAAACACAATGTACAGTGTAGTGCATGTATGGAAAGCAGTGCTGGGTCATCCCAGGCTGTTACAGCCTGTGTCTCGGCAGAGCTAATTAGTCCTTCTGTGGCTGGAGCACCATGTCACAGCATCTTTACTGCTGGTATCCTTACTAACTTGTAGCTTTAGTGTCCCTGCATGGAAATATGTTGTGCCATGTAGACCTGTTGTCAATGTCAGTACCTAATAGGATTCTGCTAGTCCAGCAGGTCAACAGCCTTACAGCTGCTTCTAAAATATCAAAAGCGTAATTGCCCAACCATAAAGTCAGCACTTCAGTTTTTTGAGCTAACTTCATCTCCATCCAGGGCCTCCCACATCTAACAGCAGGATAAATCAGCAGAACAGAATTGCATTTTCATCTTACCCTAGCAACCTACCGTAGTGTATGCATAACATAACATAGTTCCATGCAAAACACTTAGATCATGAAAATTCTTGCTGAGGACACACAAGGGGTCAATAGTTTCAGCAAAGTACTGTACCACACTCTGAAGCAGCCATACATATTTCAAAATAATATTATCTGGTATGTATACAGCCTTTTTTGTAAAACTTGTTTCTTTTGAAATTCCCTGAAGTGGCTTAATGCATTTTGATACATGTTCTCTTTGCATAGTCTGGTGCCTTTGCTGCTGCTGTAATAGATTATTTTTATCATCATCATCAACCACAACAATTACAACAAAGGCAAAGGAAAAGGTATTTGTCTGGATTACCTTTCAAATTTATGAACAAACAATTTCTCAGTGAACCATTTCAGATATCCAGCAAACACTACAACCTTTTACAAGTTCAGACTTCCAATTAAGATCATGCTAGGAATGCAATCAAGGATCTCAGCACTCAGAAGTTAATTATCTCCTCAGGCTAAGTCATAAACATACTTGTTTTGTTTTTGTCCACTTCATCTAATGATATAATGTATTTGGAAGATACAGATTTTGTCAGTTGTTATCAAGAGGGCCTATGGTGAGGCCGTGGGAGCTTTTGCAACTGTTGAAATACAGCAAAAGCTAAACTGTTTCTGTGAATTAACAACACTGGGTACTCTCTGTCCAAAATTACCCACAGTCTGCCACACCACATAAAGCTCCAAGATTGTTACAGATCGTCTCTGCATGCTCAGCCAACTTATTCATCCCCAAAATTGGCTGGATTTGAGCCATGCATATACACTTGTTCAATATATGTGCTCTAAAAGAGATGATTTAGACTGACCTCATGGAAAGCTGAACAAGGCTGTAGACAAATAATTGAATAATTCTTTCTATCCCTGATCAAATGGCTATCTGACTCACAAGGGCCAAAAACCTCTCTGACTATCAAAAAGCAATGTCAGTGTTTGAAACTTCCAAGTTAATCCAGCTCAAAGTTGGATTGACTGCCCCGGAGACTTCTAATTGCCAGATGGTTCTGCTAATGCCCACCTGGGAAAGTGTGATTTGGGTGGCTCACATGTATAAACTGATATGCTGCCAAAAGACAGTGGTTGAAAGCAAAGCATCCACTGTCAACATTTCTAGGTTTTAGACGTGTTTGTGGACCAGTAACAGCCTTCATTTTCCAACTCCATTGTAATTCTTGAAAATTCATCACAGATATACTATTACAAATAAGGTACATTTTCAGGAGGGATATTTAGCCTTGTTGAGCTTCCATTTTCCAAAAGTGCACATAAGCTCTAGTTGGTCTTTTGGTATAGTTACATTTTCAGCTCAGTGCTGCTCAGAGCCTGCTAACAAGATCAGACCCACCCACCATAGGTATTACAAAATTTCACAAAAACCTTATGCAGCATAAAGTGTGGAGCCTTCCAGTGGGGGTGAAATATGTTTGAGGTATACTATGCAATCCACAGACGGGGGAGTAAATCCAAGCCCTACAGACCAGGCCAAAACTGCACATGTCCTACACCAGCAATAAGGGTGGGATAAGTGCATCCTGGTAAGACCACATCCAACCATAAACTGAGCTCCATTCTTCCAGACCACAGCATGAACAGTTATTTGAACTTTAGCTATAGCCAGTTTTGCAGGCAGGCTACAAGCAACAATATGGACCAATCACAGGAGATAACACACTCACAAGTCATCATTTAACTTTGTCTTGCAGACATATCAAAGAATCATAGAATCACAGAATGGCTTGGGTTGGAAAGGACCTTTTAAATATCATCTAGTCCAGTCCTCCTGCCATTGGCAAGGGCACATTTCACTAAATCAGGTTACTCAAAGCCCCATCCAACATGACCTTGAACACTTCCAGTGATGAAGCATCCTCAACAAAAATCCTACTGGTCTTGAGTAGTAATGCCATAGCAGGGAACTCATTTCAACAGTGGGGCAAATAATATGGTAGAAACTCTGCTCAGGAGGAATATTAGCAGCCAGCACAACACAGACTGTAATGTTATCTGAAAAATCTTCAGGTGAAACATAGCAGGCTTATGACAGTCAGCTAGTGGATATTCTCCCAGTGACCAGCATCCGTAAAGGAGAGAACCAATGACAAATAAATAATCATCATTATTTCTTGTTTTCTGCTAACAATTCTGAAAGCATTGCCCTGCCACACTGCGTGCTCACCATTGCAGCCTGCCAGTGCCGCAGGTGATCAGTGCTTTATTATGCACACTGTAATGTGGATCTTACTTGTTATTCACTGTTTTGCATGGCAAGGTTTCTATGGGGAGAAAACCATTCCTTATAAAGAGATAGTAAGAATTCACATTTCACATTCACCATTTCATATGCTTTCTGTGATTTAGCACTTTATATCCATCAGAGACGATACCCTAAAAATCTGCTAGAAAAGATACCACTTGTTTTTGTAAGTTGAGCTGACATAGACAGCCATTCAGTACCAGTAAATAAAATACAGTATCTGGGAACACGACACAGCAATAGACTTTAGAGCAGCTTCAAAATCAAGGAAGTCATCAGGGGAAAGCTGAAAAAATCTTCATTCTATTCTAAATGCTAATCCATGTGGTCCCATTCAATGCACAGAGCAGGATGAATACACTGCTGGTATAAACAGACATGACCATATTGAGAAGTTGCACTCACAAATGCCAGCAGTGAGTTTGGGTCAACTTGCCTATATAACTCACATCCTGCTTTCAGCCTTAATTTTTGAACAGTCAGTGTTGTGCAGAGATTCATCCTTTTTTACCACTGTTAGTTTAAGAGGCATGGTCCCAATCCAGCAAACGGCCATATGTCCTGGTTTCAGCTGGGATACAGTTAATTTTCTTCCTAGTAGATGACATAGTGCTGTGTTTTTGATTTAGTATGAGAACAATGCTGATAACACACTAATGGTTTAGTTGCTGCTAAGTAGTGTTTATCCTAGCCAAGGTCTTTTCAGCTTCCCTTTTTCTGCCAGGGACACAAGAAGCTGGGAGGGGGCACAGCCAGGACAGCTGACCCAACCTGCCCACAGGGCTATTCCATACCATACGGCGTCACGCTCAATATAGAAACTGGGGGGGGGTGGCCGGGGGGGCAGTGATCACTGCTCAGAGATAGGCTGGGCATCAGGTAACAGGTGGTGAGCAATTGCATTCGGCATCACTTGTTTTGTATATTATTTTATCATTATTACTATTATTATTATTCTTTTCTCTTTCTCTGCTGTCCTATTAAACTGTCTTCATCTCAACCCACGGGTTTTACTTCCCCCGCAATTCTCTCCCCCATCCAACTGGGGTGGGAGGGGGAAGGTGAGTGAGCATCTGTGTGGTGCTTACTTGCTGACTGGGACTGAACCATGACAACATATTTGCTGTCCTAGGCCTACAAGTTAAACTTTTATGTTTTGCAGCAGAGCTGGCTGTGTTGCGGCAAGTCTGTTTTCTGTGCATGATGAAGGGTTGAGCTCCTAGACTGAGAGCCACAACAAACAGCAACTCAGAGCTGGCAACGCTAGGAAGTGTCAAGCAAAAGGATGTATGAAATTCTTTCTCTAACTTGAACATAAGCATGGAGGCTGCCACAAGGCACCTCTGTGAAGTATAGCTCAAGTCTACTGTTCTCCTAAAGGGAGCTGAGAAAAAAAAAATCACAAGGAAATCCCTTTTCCTTGGTCATTGGGGCTTATGGGTAAGAAACACCTACACAGGGAGGGGAGGTCTGGATGTTGGACATGCTCTCAACCCTCCATTTCCAAAATCTAGGAGAGTGGTGTCATTGTGACAAATACTGAGGGAAAGCCACTCTGCCTGTCTAGTAGGAGAAGGGACACTCTGCAGTCAAGAAACCAAAATTAGAGGTTTATAAGAGAAAGCTGACAAGAAGACTGCTTTTATATTCTCAAGGGTATTTAAACATTTCCTCAGTAAACGTTGGAAATAATCTAGAACCAAATGTTTGAATCTTGAGAGTCCCACTTCCCTGAAGACTACATGAATAATTAGTCTATTATAATAAGGCCTGTTGTAACACCACCTCCATAATCTCAGCTGAATTCAGGGTAGTCCAATGGGCATAGGAAAAATTAGCATAAGGATGACTTTTTTCTGAATCCCAGAAATCTGAGGAAGAAAATCCCAGTGGGGACACCCCAAGAGCTGCAGTGGGGGATTGCATGACTCACTTTCCTGAATGTAGGTGTCTATATTTCATTCAAAGGGCACTTTAGGTTCCTATCTTTTTTACTTGGTTGTTCTGATCCCCTATCAAGTGCTCTTAAATGAGTGCAGCTTTCTGTGTATTTGTATTGGGTTTGTGTGGCAAGGGTTTGGTAGCAGAGAGGCTACAGGGGTGGATTCTGTGAGAAGCTGCTAGGGATTTACCCTATGTCCGGCAGAGCCAATACCAGCAGGCTCCAAGATGGACCCACCACTGGCCAAGGCCAAGCCAGTGGTAGCACCTCTGTGATAACGTATTTAAGAATGGGGGCATGTGGGGGGGGAGGGGAACAAACCCTGCACGACTGCAGCTGGAGGAAGGGGTGAGAATATGTGAGAGGAATGACTCTGCAGACACCAAGATCAGTGAAGAAGGAGGGGAAGGGGGTGCTCCAGGTGCCAGAGCAGACATTCCCCTGCAGCCTGTGGTGAAGACTATGGTAAGGGAGGCTGTCCCCCTGCAGCCCATGAAAGTTAACAGTGGAGGAGATATACACCTGCAGCCCATGGAGGACCCCACACCAGCGCAGGTGGATGTCCGAAGGAGGCTGTGACCCTGTGGGAAGCCCACATTGGAGCAGGATCCTGGCAGGACCTGTGGGCCCGTGGAGAGAGGAGTCCACGCTGGAGCAGGTTTGCTGGCAGGACTTGTGACCCCGCAGGGGACCCACGCTGGAGCAGTCTGCTCCTGAAGGACTGCACCCTGTGGAAAGGACCCATGCTGCATGCTGGAGCAGTTTGTGGAGGAGTGTCTCCCGTGGGACGGTCCCCATGCTGGAGCCGAGGAAGAGTGTGAGGAGTCCACCCCTTGAGGAGGAAGAAGCGGCAGAGATGTCGTGTGATGAACTGACCAAAGCCCCCATTCCCCATCTCCCTGCACCACCAGAGGGGAGGAGATAGAGAAAATCAGGAGTAAAGCCTGGGAAGAAGAGAGGGGTGGGTGGAAGGTGTTTTAAGATTTGGGTTTTATTTCTCATTATCCTGCTCTGATTTTATCGGTAAGAAATAAAATTAATTTTCCCCAAGTTGTGTCTGTTTTGCCTGTAACAGTAATTGGTGAATGATCTCTCCCTGTCCTTCTCTCCGCGTATGAGCTTTTTATTATATTTTCTGTCCCCTGTCCCGCTGAAGAGGGGATTGATAGAGTGGCTTTGGTGGGCACCTGGCATCCAGCCAGGGTCAACCACCACAGTATTAATATATTGTGTCCTTTTTTTCTGTGCTTACTGCCAGAAAAATCACATTCCAGTACAATCCCATAAGCAAATTTGCCAAACTCTTCCATGGTAAACTGTACTCCAAATCTGTTTTACTTTCTTTTGTTTTCTTTTTTTTTTTTTTTTTTCTTTTGAAGGGAATAAATTTCTCATCCATACCTGTTGTTGTGCCCCACAGCATATCTAAGGTAATAATGAAGAGGGTCTGGATCTTAAAATGTGACTCACAACTCTCTCAATTCAAAGGGCATATCTGTTTCTGTCAGTAAAAGAGCTTTCTATGAAACCACAATGAGAAGAGAAGAAATAAATCCAATGTGTAACTGTGGGTTTTATTTTGGGCTAGAATATATTCATGTATTTACTTTGGCTGTCTCGGGGAAGAATTTCTGAAGCACACTGGAACTCTGTAGAGATGCAGGAGTGGCTTTCATGTTTGCAGTGTTAAGCTTCCAACAAGCAGAAACAATGTAAGCAATCACACTGGTCTCTGAAATCTTTTATTCCTTTCCTGTAGTCTCAAGGATGTCCCAAGGATGCTCCAAAAGCCTTTCACTTGCAGCATTGGAAAATTTACCAGCGTTCAAACACTTGATATAAAGAAGAGTATCTCTTATACTGGTAGCAAACCTAACTTTGCTGTTGTCTTTTTTCCACAAGACAACAAGCCCATTGCTCATTGCACAGTATTTTAACAAAGTGCTTGATTCTGCACATCTAAATTCAAACAGCAATAGCAAAATTATGTATATTTAGAAAGTACTCACAGATACAGAAACACACACAGATATGCCTGACACACTAAGTGAGATATCACAAATTATTTACAGTGCTTTTAACACATTGTTCACAGATAGTTTTTGTCAATGAAATGGAAGAAAATATCCTTGCAAAAAGCTTTGTTGATAATATAAAGAGCTGAGGTTTGACTAATAACAATACTCAGGCATCATTACTGAATCAGTAATGTTGTAGGTCTGCCGTGGGCAAACCACCTGTACTGTACTATAGCAAAGCATAATCCATTTGAGGCTGAAAAGTGAGGACTGCACATGTGAACTGTGGGACCATACCTTGAAAGCATGGTGATTTCCTAAAGGGTAATGACTAGTATATGGAGATAACAAACTAGACACAACATTGATCCAAAGAAGTACCAAGACCTGCTAAGTGTTCCCTTCTGTCCAAAATTCTCCCTCAGGACAGGAAAAATACTCTTCTAAGGAGAATCTGAACCCCACCCCCCCCCCCCCCCCACGCAAGNNNCCCCCCCCCCCCCCCAAAAAAAAAAAAAAAAAAACAAACCAGTCTAAATTTGTTTAGTGGAAGAGAATGTAGAGAACCATTTGGATCTTGATGTAAGAACACCAACACCAGAAGACACAAGAAATGTGCTTGTCCTTTTAATGCTGTATTGCTAAAGACAGAATAAAATCCCAAGTCTGGAGGCTGAAGTAAGCAATAATCAATGAAAAGTAAGTTGATCATTTTCAATAACAGGTGAATTAAAAACTGTGGCAATTTACCAACGAACTTTCCATATTTAGAAGTCCTTTGAAGAAGACAAGATATCTTCTTAGAAGTTATGAATTTGATATTAAGTTATTGTTTTTAATAAAAAGTGAAGTGTGTATTTCTGCTGCTTGTGTAACACAGGTGATCAGAAAGGTCTCTTTTCCCTTAAAATTGATTGATGCATTACTCAGAGGCTAGACCTAACTAGCTTGGGTCTTTTAATGAAATCCCTATGTCTCAGAACAGCATTAATTCAAAGAAAAACACACAGAGAGATTTGGATTTCCTTACATTAGCCTTAAGCGGTCACTATTATTTGTGTATATTTTTCCAGTCATTCAATGATTATCATTGGATTTTTCAAAGCTATGTAGTTTTAGGCACCCAGATCCCATTGACTTTCAACTTATACTGTCTGCATTGACTGCAGACCTCATCAACACAAAATGAACCTCTGACTGGACTATGGCTGTTCTTTTCAAGAGTTAACTGCAGCAAATTGGTTACATAATTAGAGCTACAACTTGCCTCATTACAAACAAGCAATGAAAACTTTAATCCTCATTCATCCAAAGAATCAAAGTGTGGAAGCTCTAAATCTTGTCTGAAATGGCAGATTAGAACAAACCTTGAAAGTGCTAAATGGAGACAGGGAACTATTTGGGAAGTCTTGTAAGATAAATTGATCATGCATGACTCCATTTCTGCCTTAGGGGCAATGTTGATGAACACTGAAAATGCTGCTGTACAGAAAAGAGGAATAGATATTTCTCTGCTTTAATTTATTCTAGACTTCCTATAATTAGAAGAAATTATTGTTGTGTGATATTCGTTCATCTCATTAGGCAGTTTAAGAAGAAACAAATTCATCCTTTCTGAAGAGAATGATGTTTTTCTAAAGGTGGCAAAAAATCCTCAGCCTCCATTATAAGAATTAGACCAAGTGTTTATAATCTTTTATTAATAGTCTGCTATAAAACCATACATGAAGCATATGTAAGACGCAATTGTGGGGCTTTCAGCTCTTTCAGTCCCCTCTCTTTACACAAAAACTCATGTCTTTCTGAAGTAGCAATTCCTTAGCAAAATTAATGCTGTTTGCCCTTATACGGCCTGCCTAGTAACTAGGGGGGAGAGATATGAGCCTTACTCCCTACCCAAATCTGTTACTGAGGATGCCACCACCACTCCATGTGGTACAGGCTGCTAAAAAAAACAGTAGGAATGTTTGATTCAAAAGTCTTAGTCTACGGAGAAAATAATTCTCTCTGAGGGAGAAGCTGACCCTCAGAATTCAGTTCCTATGGACTTAGATGTTCACCTGTTGCAAAACAGCTATGATAGTCCATAAACTAAGTCATGCTAAGCAAGAATTACAGTCCACCATACACAGTAGACTGTTGGGCTTTTAATTTATTGATTTGGGGGAAGGGTAGGTGTCGTCCAGAGATGTGGTGTCCAAGACAATAAATAACCAATCATTCAAGGGAAGCCTCTGGACTTCTTGAGGGGAGGGACAGCTCCTGGCACATAAGAAACAGAAGACCTTCTTCAGGTTAGATGTCTGTACCTTTCAGTTACTCCAGGGGAGGGACCTCTGTTTAGATAGCCCATCTCCTCTTGACCCTTCTGAAGGAGGTGGATGGAGTGGTAGGATCCTTTCCATCAATCCCCGAGAGAAAAGCCTGTAAATTTATCTCTCTGTTCAGACTGAGCTCTGTTTTGGGCTGCTGGTTTGCAGTGCTTTGCTGTAAAGTAGGATCAGATACTTTTCAAGTCTCTAAATGTCTCACACAACCAGTGAAAGCAGAGTGTTGTGTTTTGTTACAATTTGGTTTGAGGCTTTTTACTCTGAATGAACAGGAAAGCAAGGATTTTGTTTCAGATGAGTTGTAAAGAACATTTTCATAATCCAGGGGCATAAAAGAAAAAAAAAAATAAAAATATGTAGTACAGGCAGTATTTGATGGCTGTGTGGTACCCAAATCATCAGAAACTCTTTGTGTGTGTGTGTGTCTTACAATTAGAGTTGAAGCAGGCTGTCCTCCTGAGTGTGAATCCCTTATATGCTACTGACCCCTGTTTGGCTGACTTCTCATCTCAAGCCAGAATTGAACCACAGGGCTTGGGATAAAGCGTGCTTAGACAGATATGAAAAAACGTGCCTCTCAGATGTTATGAAACAATCCCTTTTTTTTTTTTTTTTTTTTCAGAGAAAGAGCCAGAATAAGATCAGATTAGTGTACTGTTATGATCCCCCTATCTTTTGTTTTCTTGCTCTGATGTAAGCACAAAGCCAGGCTGATGACTGTGTCAAAACTATGGCCCTCCTGCCTTATAGCAAGTCTCTCTCTGTTTTTCTGTGTATTTGTGTGTGTGTGTCTGTGTGTGCTGAAGAAGCTATTTTTTTCTGTTGGCTGTTCCAAAGAAAACTGTATGTGGTGCACAAAACATATTTCAAACTAGTTCTAAATATTGATTCTATGCAAAATAGCTGATGAAAACCAATGTGGATTCTTAGGTATTACAGACACTTAGAGTCACCTTTTCTTTAGAGATTGGAAAATTTCCTTGAAAAATGAGCAAAAAGTCAGCATATCCTGCAAATTTACAGCTGATGATGGGGAAGCACTATGACCTCTACTCCTAGTTCTGACCTATGCTGAAACTCACATCTGAGATAGGCCTTGTAATTCCCAGCAAAAGCTTGGATCCTCTTTTCAGTTCAGCAAACCTAGGATTAAAATTTACCTACTATGTTGCATCTTTCCTTTTTCCCTTGATAAATTTTCTACCCAAGGACATTCGTACTTCATGATCAAACCTACTAATCCCTCTCATTTGCCTGCTTTTGTGTGTATTTCTTTCGAAAGATCTAGAAAACACAAGAATGCCTAAAAAAGGAATGCTAACAAAATAGGTGATGAAGAGACAAGCAAACAGGAGACAGTTCTCAATACCTTTGCTCCCAAGCTTGTAGTACCCTTCTGTAATTCAGACATGTAACAGGTTCTGATCAAAATCAGAGCAAGTCATCATAGGTTTCTTTCAGTGTCAACAGAAAGAACTATTTCTCATCCTAAAATGACTTTCTAAGAGAATTGAGATGAACCAGCTTCCAGTAATGCTGATTCCTCTCTGTCAACTATAAAATGTGTCTTGCCTAGACCCAAACAACTAACTTTTTGGCATCTGATACTGTGGAATCCAAACCCTGTCCTATCTATACTCCACTGATAGCCTTTGACTATATATCAGTATTCTCTATACAGATGATCTCATGTCTACTGTAACTGTATTTTAACATGCTTAAAGACCATGGCCCATAGACCACCTGTGTTTAGCCAGGCAGCAGATGACCCTTGGCCACATGCAGGTGTCTGATCACCCCCTGCAACCAAACATCCTTGGCAAGCGGCCTGAACAACAACCCCTCTTAAGATGAAAATGTGAAAGCACGCAGTGTGTGCAGATAAAACACACAACAGTCTCTGGGGGGTGTTTGCCGAAACACATCATAGCAAATAAATGGGTATCAGCTGGACTTAACAGTCAGTTGGTAATTTCAAAGTTACTTTTGAAACAGAGGAATCAATCTGAAAAGGCACATTAACATAGCATAACATTTTTTAACAGTAGGGAGTGATCTTACAGCAAGAGAGGCAGCAGTTTTAATCTGGTTTGGTGCTGCCAGAAGTTGCCCCATGGCATCAGCCTCCTGCCCAGTATGGGCTGAGCATCCCCTAGGATGCCACAGGGAAATAGCACCCAGCCAGCAAGGGACAGCCAGGGTGGAAAGCAGAGACCTTGGAATGAGTGTGTGTGCATGTGTTTGAGGTTTTTTTTTTCTTTTTTTGAATATGCTTTGAGGTTTTTTTTCTGAATTCTTTTACACTTGACTAATTTTCTACCTCTGTTTCCTCTTTTTTTTTTCTTTTTAATTTTGAAAATTGTATTATTGTCTTCAACTGCAGACACTATGAAAAATTGTCACCAAGACATCTGGTTTTACCTTCAAGCTATGTCAACTTTTATCATTTTTGGTGATAGAGAGGATATTTTCAAACATAGTCATGTATAAAATAGGGAGAAGGTTTACAACAGAAGACAACTTCCAAATTTTGCTAAGAGGTTTAATCTCAGAGGCGTAACAAGAACCAGGGGCTGGAAGATGAAGAACAGGAAATTCAAAATGGAAATATAAGCGCTCATTTTTAAAGATTTGACTAAATAACTACCAACTCATATATAGACTACCTGTCCCTGGAAACTTTAATAAATACATCAATATTTCCCTATGAGACATAGTTTAGTTCATTGTCAGGTTGTTGGGCTTGATGCAGGAATTATGAAGATAAATTAATGGCTCAGTTTTCAAGTTGTCCGACTAAATGGTCACAGTTATCTTTTTAAGATCTATGAAACTTCAGAGCTGACAAAAATAGAAAGTGGGGTTTGGGTTCAGGTTTGGGGTATTTTTGGTTAATGTGAAAATATTTGGGGTTTTGTTCTTTTTTTTTTAACATGACTATGTCTCAGTTTTCCATTGAGTTCTTTTTTTCTTTTAAAATGAGCTGGTTTACTCTAAATTCAGGGGAGATTTATTTATTTATATTTTCAATTGCAGTTTGAAAATTTCAGTTGGATCTCTTGAGATTCTGCCCTGCAATTTCTGTTTTTCCATTTAAAAAACTCTGCCAAAATATTATTTTTAGTGACAGAAACAGAAATACTCTTTGTCCCGAAGTGAATGTAAAGTAAAGGCCAAAGAAGCAAGTCTGGGATTTTGCAAAGCAAATCTTGGCTTGGTTTCTATCTTGGTTTCATTTCATCTTAAAGTAGTAAATCCTTGCACATTAGTCAGTGGGAAATATAAGCTGTTGAGCTCTACTATATGTCAGTGCTGATGCTATTCATGAGTTCAACAAAGTTTAGCAAACAGTGAGCAAGAAAGCAATGTGAAATAAGGACAGGCTAAGGACATAAATGGAGAAACCTGATGAGACAGGGAAAACACAGCTAAATGAGAATGAAGTTCTGGAGCTAAAATAAATGGAAAAGGTTATTTGTTTTTTTTCTAGAAGTGTTTGATTTTCAGCCTATGGTTAAACATGAATAACCAGACAGGACAGCTGCCTGATGCGCTGTTTATTTCAGAAACAAGAGTTTAGAAGTTCAGAGGAGGGGAGTTGGTAGTGAGTAACTGTTTACCAGAAATAAACTGAATATTAGGTGCAACTGTAAACCATTTTTAACCCAGGAAGAGATTTTGTGCGAGAGTGTGTGTGTGTGTGAGTGCACGTGTGCACACAGGTGTGTGCGTCCTGTTTATTTCCCCTGTTACTGTGCAGTTCTGTGATATCTTCTGCATCTCCCTGACCTTTCCTTCTATATGTTGTTTGGGTTTTTTTTTTTGTTTGTTTCTTTAATCTATCTTTCTCTCTTCCTTTCTCTCATTGTGTTTAAAATGTTGTGCTCACTAATATCAGACATAGCTTTATAGGTGTTTAATTTAAATTTTGCTTTATATCCTTATAAAAAACCCGCCCTGTGACAGAGTGAGAATGTGCATGCGAGACAGAATGCAGAGTAGCTGGGAATGTGACAACTTAGATAATTAATTAGTCCTTTTCATGTCAACAGGGGGGTGCACATATTTTGATTTTGTGCATATATTCTCATTCATGTGTCTTTTTT
>VZTL01003487.1:0-21531 GCA_013400535.1 Scopus umbretta | reverse complement strand
TTTTTTTTTTTTTTTTGATGCCTAGAAAAGTGAAGCCTTTAACTTCATCCTGGACTCAATAAAGTGTCTGGTCTGATTATATGGATCTGAATGACGCGTGTTAGCACCCTGCTTATTAACCACTCTTCATCTTCAGCAGGTCTGTGTTAGACACCTGCCTCAATTTTCCCATCACATGCATTCTGCGCAGCACTGTCATAAGAACAGCAGACAGACGCCAACCCATACTTTTCAGGGGTCTTTATTATAGTAGCTAAATATAGACAAAAAGTACTGAATTAGCTTTTATTCTTACCCTCTTTTTCTTTCCCCTGTGACTAAAAGTGTCCATGAATTTCCTACAAGCCAAGTTTCATTTTCAGACAAGTTCTAGCTACTTTGAGGATACCGATAAGTGATCAGCCACTGAAACTACTCTGGATGTCCATTCCTGGACTCGGCAAAGCCTCAGCAGGCAACAGAACTGACTTGCTTGCTACATTTCCATTGTGAAAATGCCTGTCGTGACCTCTGTATAGAAAGTACTTCTGTTACACCATCAGATAGCATATTTAGAAACATCATTTGAGGTCAGGATGATAAAAGCAGGAGGAATTTATGAACATGTAAATGGACAATATAGCTTAATGGCTGGATGTGGATTTGGGGCTTAGGAGATTTGAGTATAGTACCTTGCTATCTCCCTGCCTTTGTGTGGCTCTCACCCATGTCTATGTTTTCTGAAATCTGTCTCTTTCTCCATTCCTTTTCCTGACAGAGAAGTTGAGGATTTATGTATTTAGTTGTAGTTATTTTAACCCTTTTTCTCTCAGGATGATTCTAAGAAAACCTGAAGAAGAAAATACCAAAAGACTCAACCTCTCACAGGAAGTTTATTCACCTTCACACAAAGGCTCTTCACAAGATTTACAGAATTACCCTGGTTTTCCAGGCACTTTATCATGTACCGAACACTACAGAGCATGTAAAGGATGGATTGACCAAGTTTTGGGGTCATAATCTCCTTTTCCTCCATATGATAACTGATAGAATGCCTGAGTGTCATGATCAGTTAGAAGTCCTCCTGTCTGTGCAAGTCATTTTTAACAGACTTTAAAGATTTTTATTCCCAGCCATACTGTAAAATAGGGAAGGAATGTGTCCATTTCAGAAAGGATATACTGAGGAACCAATCAGATTTACTGACTTGTCCAGTATTATACAGTTTGTGGATGTGCCAGGAATTGAGTATAGCTCCTCAGCCCTACCCTAGTTCTCTAGAGTATCACCCAGATTATTGGCTCAGCTCTCTGTCAGCTGAAGCACTGAATCACTGAACAGGAGTTATTCCTTTGTTTAGCCCTCTTTTTCCAACAATTTATAATTGCAACAAGCTGAACTTGGATTTTTTTTATTTTTGTTTCCAGTGTAAAAAGGAAATGCTCTGTGGTAGGTTGATTTTAAATTCCATGGAGCCCACAAAACCTTCAGGCTACCACAGTTCTGAGGTATTTATAACATGGTATTGATGTTTTGAAGTACTTCACCTCCACCCCTGTCTGCCTTGAGACATCTTGTTTTCAGAGGGAAGTGAATACAAGTTCAAGGTTACAGGAGAATGTTTCCCTGGCTTGTCAGCTCCTCCTCTTTCAGCTTGACTGGAGAGCCGCTTCATGCTCTCATACTTTATTCGTGTGATTAGACTGTAGGAGGCAAATGAGAGCCATGAGAGTTGTGGCATTTGTGGGTTATTTTACAGTGGTTTATTTTCTGGGGAAAAAAAATCCTGAATTTTTCACATGGAAGAATGATCTGGGTTGTGTCATGTTGGGTCGCTTTAAAGGTGGATGGTAGCGATTTGCCCTTTCCTCCTCTGACAGGTTTCTGCTTAGGTTTGGTGACAAGTGACATTATTAGTGCTGATGGCCAGGCCTTGAACTCACTGTGTTGATTGCCTGAATGTTTCTGTTTCTCAGTGTAATGAAAGAACAATCAGTGCCTCTGTGATATCCTCATGCAGCACTAACTGCTATTAGAATTTATTATCATTTGTTTGTAAGTATTTATTAGATGTTCTGACAAGGGGCTCTACAGGCTCCAACTGAGACTGAAGCGATGTTGTATAAGGCATTGTGTAGATTCACAGGAACATGCTAAGAACTTACAATCTATATAAATGAGTAGGAATGGAGAAAAGGGACATGTAGTAGAAAATTGCCTTCCCTAGCAGTCGTTTCAGCAGCTACCATGCAGTGCCTCAGTCCCTACACATTCGATCATGCTTCCTATCTCATTACAACAGTCAAAATTTACTGTCCTTCATTTCGATGCTTCAGCTAGGAGCATAATAATGTGTAACTTTGGACAAGAAAGGCTCTCTGAATACCAAAATTCACAAGAATGCAAAAGGAGGAGGAAAGGAACATATAATTGATTTGCATGCTAGGTCCCTCCCTATCCCCCATTTATAAACAATAGCCCTGCCAAGAATTAAAACATATTTTCTTATTAGAAGAAATGTTGAGATCAAGTTGCTTTACCTTTTATTTTCTAAAAAAAAACCCTTTAGTCCCCGAAAACTATCTCAGTGAGGGATCTAACAGGAGCATTTTAGGAAAATAAAAATACGATGCCAGAACGATGCTCAGGGAAAGAAATTCAGTTGTCTAAATGGGTGCCTCTGGTTCCCTTGTAGACCCCTTGGGATGGTGCTGGAGAGACCTGCACCAGGCTGGCTGACATGAACCTAGGGAAGCTCTATGACCTCCTGGCACAACAGCCAGAGGCCAGGTTGAATATACTATAGATTAAAAAAAAAAAAAAAAAAAAAAAAGACATGGCTTCCCTTGCTTAAAAAAAAAAAAAAAAAAAAAAAAAAAAAAAAAAAAAAAAAAAAAAAGGCCCCGCTGCCCTGTGTAAAAAAAAAAAAAAAAAAAAAAAAAAAAAAAAAAAAAAAAAAAAAAATGGGCACAGGATGTGCATCCACAGCATTTTACCTGGAGCCTCCCTGGATGGAGAACATCACCAGTGGCAGCAGAGACCCAACCTCAGCATCCCAGAATAATAGCTGATCTCATACCACACATAGCCCTCCCTGGGCAGAGCAGCACTGAAGGGCACTCGCCTGCCTGGTGCATTTCCACCACTCCTGAGGGCGGAGGGGCAGGTGCAGAGACAGGTCCTGAGGCTGCTTTAAGAATTCACCCTAAAATATTTGCTCCATCTTTTACTTCTGTGTTTCAGTGGAGCGGGAGAAAGATATTCCCACCTCAGAGGAATCTTGACATATTTTTCTAGCAGTAAAATCAACTTTTTTAAAAAAAAATCCAACACAGCAAAACAAAACAAGGACATGCTAATGCAAATGGGAAAAGTTGTTTCTTTGCTATTCAGCCTAACAAATAGTAGGAGACAAATTTCTGCCAGGGAATGTGGTCTATACCTCTAAGTTAATTAGCAGTAAATGCATATTTAGTTAGTGGGAGGGGTGGAAATCAAGAACCTTGTTATTTCTGATTTTCGGTTCCTGTGCATTTAAATTCACTATTACACTTCTAGAGGAAGCTGCCTCTCCAGCAGAGAGGTCTGTACTGATCAAGGAAGCTGTCTGTTTCAGATACACTTAAGAAGGTATCTGTTGCCAAGGGGCCTCAGAGTTGTAACTGTTCCCTGTTCTCATTTTCTCTTCTGCCAATTATCCAAACACTTTTCCCATTCACTTCATAATAATGATAATAATACCTTCATTAGATAATCTCAAGGCAATTTCTACTATAAAGCAAATTGGGGTTATTTCACCCTATCGACAGGCAACAGGAGAGGTCACAGCCTTTGGCTGAAGCTAAATGCCCAAGCAAAATAGCCAGATTTCACCTGTTTCTCTTCTGTGAAAAACATTGGAAAAAATCTGCTGCTACTACCACTGCAAGGAAGCCAGTTGCTTGAATATCTGTGGCCTTTTTTGTGCGTGAAGGAACCACAGATTCTTCCAGACTGATGGACATCCTTGGCTGTATTGTTTGTGCCTTTGGCTAAGCCATGAGGTTGAGGAGCCTTAAAGAGCATCACAAAGAGAGCTTGATTGTTCCTTTTCATCACTTTTCAGCTGCAGAGCTACAGATCATTTTCTGAACAAGATATAGGCCTGTTCTTAACTCATCACTGAATTCATCAAAGTCTTCTCTTGTGAGAATCTTTTAATATTCCCAAAGCCTGAAGTTGGGATGCTGTGATTGAAGGTGGCTGGAGCAACAATGAACTTTTGCTGCCAGTAGAGAAGACTTTGCCAGTAACTGCTGTATCAAATTCCAGGTAGATCAGCACAGTGCAGAAATAACCTACTCTAAGCTAGCAATCACGCACAGCTTGCTGCTATTCATGACAGTGCTGTAAGATATGCAAAATAGAACTCCACTTTGTTGTGACTGTAGATGAGCTCAGGAAACAAAATTCAGTTCCAAATACAAGTCTTGCAAAAATGCTTAGAGAAAACAGTCATTGGTCTAAACCTATCTCTAGTAATGACACCATAGGTCTGTTTTTATCCAAGAGTAGTTGTTTACAGCATTATAAGAGTGACTTAATGTGACCTTCCCAGTTCTTTTCACAGAGACCTTTATTGCTGAAGCCATAATGATTTGAAGGTATAGGACTACAAAGTTTTGCAGAGAGGCCTTATTAAGCCAACTAGGGGAAAAACAGTCAAGTTTTTGGCAGCAGAGTTTGTGCTCCTGACACCCCGTCTACTTTCTCCAACAGTTGGTTTAGTAAAAGCTGTTACCTATCCCTGCAAACCTTGGCTTGCTACAGGATCCAAATCATGAATCAGTGACACTATCCAGAGACATCCACCTCCCCATGTCCTAACAACATTCAGAACATGGTCTATAGTAATAGGCAAATGATCCTTGAGAAAAAAAGCCACATTTTAATTTGTGCCTTGAATTTTTGCTGCAGATTGCTAGATATAAGGTGCTTATTAAAAGCTTTCAAAGATAACAGAGCCATTGTCATTGTACTCTTGTTTGAAGTGCAGATAGTTGCTTATGTACATTACTAGTCCCATAATGCACAGTTTATCTCACAGTCTCTTCCAACTAAAATTGTTATAACAGAGGTACTAGAGGGTTCTTCTCCAGGTGTGAGCTTCCATCACTACCCTCAGGTCATAGATGAAGAGAAGAGGGTTAAATTCACAAAGAATCAGAGACAAGGTTTGGCAGAATGGCTCTGTTCCATGGGATATCCTGAGCCCTGGTTACACAAGGAAAGTGAATCATGTTAGGGAGCCTTTTAGCTAAGGGGAAAGCAGGACAGTGAACATGACTTGGGACTAGTCTAGAACAGTTGTGTTTAAAACTTCATGAGTTATTCTTAATCTGCCCTGCATAAAGTCAAGTTGTAAAAAATATTTAGCTTTTAGAAAAAAAATCTGAGGCTTTGAAAAATATTTATAAATATAGAGATATAATGAACTGTTCTCAGAGATCTTTATTATAATTATTTTCTTATACTCTCACCTTATGAGTGCCTGGAAGCCAGCCATCCTGAGCTACCCTAAAATGGACACTCTACCGACAACTAGCAAGTGACAGAAATGACATGCTCTTATCACTCTTTCCATGGCCTTCTTAATATTGACTCATGACTTTTTAAGTTTGACTGCCCTGAATACGATCATGATGACTCAATGAACTGTACATCAGGAAAAGATTACAAGAGAGAGTGCTTACTCTTTCTTTCTTTCTTTCTCCCTCTCTCCTTCTGCAGACTTTTGTTGATTTTATTTTATTTTTAGAAGAACTTAGCCAATAAATCTGAATGGAACAGGGTGTGGGAAGTAAAATTAAACCAATCTAGCAGAGAAAGTCATAACAGGAATCAGTGGATGGGAGTTAAAGCCAGATGAATTCAAATGAGAACTAAAACACAGTGAGTGTGATTAACCATTGGAACAGACTATGAAGGGTACCAGATTTACATCTCTTGTTTTCTTTGTGGAAAACATACTTTGGAAGATGCTTTACACTGGTAGCTCCTGGATTCAATGGTGAAATACTTGGCCAAAATATAACTGTCTGTAATACATAAGAAGTCAGACCAAGGCCATTTTCAGCCTTCAAATACGTAAAAGAATGTTAACAGCTCTTCTGCTGCTCTTTTTTCTATACATTCTCTTTTCTCTGGATTGCTGAAATTTTGCTTTGATTTCACTATCCAGTAGGCACCGGAAAGAATGATGCAGGCACACAAAGCCAGACAGAACAAGCTCCCAGCTCCTTGTTTATAGCCAAGACCCAAACAATTGAAGTTTATTTCTTCACTGGGCTCGCTCTATTTCTGTGTCTTCAGAAACTCAAGCCACCAAAGGCAGCAGGCAGACATGTTTATCATCTGAGACTTTACTGTGTGCCATTCTGCAAGTCATAAAATCATTGTTAGATGATTGAAAATGCATGCCACTCCTATTCAAAAACTGGAGGAGAAACCGGCTGCATTACAGGTGTCTAATTAAAAAACAGACATAAATAAATGTGTTCTGCTCACATCATGCTTAGATAGCTATATGCTGCTTTCTTCTGTTCTGTTCTACAAGGAGAAGTGGCAGAAATATTAAGTCTCATTAAATCTACTGAGTACAGTTGCGGGGCAGGAGGAGAAAGGATACTTTGTTGTATTTGGGGTACTTTTTCAAACATGATTATGAGAATCCCAGTCTGAAGGGGAGGTTGATGGTCTTCCCTTTTACAAGTAGCAGCAGCACCTGCAGCAAGAGAAGCAACTCCATCCAGACTATGTGAGGAGTCCCAGCCATCTCCTAGGTCGCCTGCACAACACTGACTCAAAAACTTGTTCCCACCTGCAATAGGAAATATGGTCTCTAGAAAGTGGGGGACAGCTTTTCAAGACCTCTGATGTGAAGACAGCAATGAACTGTAGCTAGGGGAGACACAACTCATCCGAAATCCCAGACTCTGTAAAGAAGGGATCTGTGCCAGTGTTTAGTATCTGCATGGTCCAAGTACTCCCTTACCTACAGCATATACTGATTAGGCATTCCCCCCACCTTCTGCCTTCCCAGATCAACTTTCCCACCCACTTCTGTGCTTCATCACTGCAGCTCACTTGCCTTTTCTTCCCTATTAAATTACCACCTGGTTTGATAACCTGCTAATAGTTATCAGATGAGAACCATTAACAACCACTGAGGTACTGCTCAAATTTGAAAAGCCTTGCAGAATATTGAAAGGGTCTAATGAAGAGCTATAAAAATAGTAAATGTTGACTTAGTGGTAAATGCAAATAAAGAGAATGTAGGTTACTTTATCTGTTAATATCTGATTGACCAACACCAAGCATTGCACTATCCAATTCCTGCTCAGTCACTGAATAGTCTGATTTCTTTTTTCTGTAAATAGTTGTGTAGGCCTGACTCTTCTGCCATGCCCACTCCATTGCTGCTGCAGTGGCCCTGTTATTAACTATCTTGGACCTGACTTCTGTCTCATCAGTAGTAGCTGCTGAATTATCACTGACAGGTGCCACAAACGGTGAGCATGATCCCAGCCATCACAAGGGCTAGTGAAGAAATCCCTCTGGCAATAACACTACACATAGTAGGAGCCCTGATTATGTCTTGGGTGTACATATATCACTATGGAGCAGTTTTATTAAGACTGCAGTGCAGCAGCTGCTGTGGCAGGAAAGGAACAGAAGATTAAGTCTCAGCATTATCTCAAGGGCTAGCCATGCTGAAGGGGTCACCCCCAAGTTCATAGACCAAGGTGGCACCAGAAGAGATGGTCAAAGAAGAAGAGTGTAAATCATAACATGGCAGCAATTGCTTTTATTGCTAGTTAGTGCTTTACCACCAACACTAGAAAGGAGTATCTTTCCAGACCGTAACTGCAATTTCCATGTCATGTGCCAATAACAACAATAAAACAGCTAGTGGCAGCACCAGGACAGAAAAGATGTAGAGTTTCATCTATCTGTGGATGGAAGAAAGAGCTAACTCCTACCACTAGTGACAAATTACTGTGAGTGCATTTGAACCTGAACCTGTGATAAAATGCCACCAAAGGACCTGGCTGAAGAGCACCCTAATGACTGTATGAAGGAAGCATGACCATCAGGAGATGGTAACCACACCTTTTGCCATTTTGAGGGCAGCAACAGTAAGCAGCAGCTAGTCATTCACCTTCTACACAAAAATGTTGTTGGATAGTTCATGTTTTAACAAGGAAGGAGTTCATATGCATACTATAAAAGAGGCTGAAAGTAATACTGATATGGCAACACAGAGCTCAAGGGGAGCACCTGAAATGCTGCAGAAGCTCTAAGATTTTTGAGAAAGAGATCATAGTCACCTTCCATCTTCCCTTTGGGAGGATGGCATTCTCCTCAACACCACACAATGGATTGTACTTTACTCTCTCATGTGTTCTTACTACACTGAAAAGGACAGTGAATGAGGATGAGCAACCTTCCTCTCCATTTTGTGTCTGAGGTTATCAAGAAGAGTAGGTACCGAGCAGTTCCTGTGCTATGCTGAGTCATGCCAGACCATGACAGATAAGAGGTCTCTGACTTACCGTGACCTCCTGCTGCCTAGCACCTCCATCACTTCTGTGGTGATTGGGTGAGTCCTCATAGATCAGTTCAGGCTGAATTTTCCCACTCCATTTCTACTCGCACTTTCTAATATATCTGCTTTGCTTCCTGGCTTTTTTAGGAAAATAATTGTTTTTCCCTACACTCCAAAGAGACACCTGAAAAATGTATTGGTTTTCAGCTGTGGAAAAAGTGATTCCCTCTTCCCCATTTTGCTTCTAAACTATAGTCTGAAAAATACATTTCTTCTCTGATTTGTAGAAGTCAATTATTCCCTTTGGGATCTTAGGCCATGCACAACTGCTTATAAAATATTTTTTCCCCTTTGCTTTGCAAAATGTATTTTCCCCATTGGGGCTTTTAAATACTGGTTCTAGGAATCAGGTAGATGCTGTCATTCAAAACTCCATTTTTGCTGGCCCAAACATAACCTCATTTTTACCTCTTCTCCCCCAGCACTGCAAAGCAGCAGGCAGTTACACAAGAAAGCTGTTTCAGTGGGCTGCAAATCTGCCAAAAGAACCATTTTCATAAGCCTATGAGGGAGGAAGCATCAGCTTTTTGTGACTTGGTAATGACAGAGTCTCCAGGAGAGGAGAAGCTCAGCATCAATGTGAGGAAAAGGAGACTCTCTATTCCAGCAGCTGGACAGGCAGATCCTGTGGTTTTCTCTGGCTTCTGACTCCCACGCTAATTAACAGAAACCGGCACCCCACAGGATCTCCATAAATCCTGACCTGAATGGATAATCCACAGCACAGACATTTTCAGATTCAGGCTTCAGACTCGGAGGGAAGACAGTCACATAACAAAGTACATGAACAGTACCTATTTCCAAAGCAATGGGTAGATCTGGTATTATTAACAATGAGGCACAACTTTCTAACAATATGGATAACCTAAAAAATGAAATAAGGTGTCAAACAAAATAGTGGATTCTACATCTTCTAATGTCTCTGAATAAACACAAGCTGTCTTTCTGGAGGCCATACCTTAGTCCAGCACAGGTCTTTGGCATTTTTACAGGGCTGACAAGGCCAAATTCCATGTCCTGTACTGTGCAGGAGGTCAAGCTAGATGGTTAAAATGGTCTTTCACAAATTTGAAAACCTTTTCTATGAGTTTGAGAAAAGAGGCTTCCCATTTTTTAAACTCTTTTTAATATTTAATTCCAGTTTGATTCTATCAAAAGAACATAAAGGCACTCTGAGGGAAAATGAGGGATAAGGGAAATTAAAGGTCTTTTATTAGGACATTCTTGCTTTTCTGTTGTGTGAGTGCTTTTAGCAGGAATCTCAGCAGTTATTCACAGAGACTTACAGAACAGACTGTATGTCCTGTCTGGTGCCTTCTATAAGCAGTATAACTTTCAAAGAATAAAACTGAAAGCAATATTTTAGAAATGCATTCTTTCCCTGTTATGCAATTCTGCCCAAAGCTTGTACTGACTTGCTGGGATACCTGCCGACTGTAACAGGGGAGCTGCGTGCATCAGAGCACGCCCTATTCACATCAGTAAGAACCCTCCCGTTGAGTTCAGTAGGGTGGGAGCTTGCTCACCTATCCCTCAACAGAGATGTTTTTCACCTTCTCTCCTTGCCCCTGGACCCATGAAGAGGAGAGAGAAAAGCAAATAAGGACTCATTAAAAAAAAATGTTCTAATATCTAATATTTCAAAAACATCAGTAGGTAAGGTTAGGATGTATGCCTTGTTCAGGGCTGGAAAATCATTGCTCCAGAGATTAAAGTGAAAAGAACCCAACACCTATAAAGGCACATATACGAAATTACCATCTCTCTAAAGCACAGTGACACTGTTACACAAATCATCAAATGCTTGGAAAATTATAGTACCACTAGTAATGATAAAATTTAATTTGTAGGTGATCAAAAGTCTCCACACACTTAATTCTACAGTTATGTCTCTAAGGCAATGGACATGCCAAAAAAAAATATCTCACAAGGGCTAAATCCTTAATGAATCAAACTGAATTACTCTAGGAATTAATTTGGCTGAGATAACACTACCTCCACTGGGATTTTCAAAAAGACCTGTCAAAAATTATGATGCTGAGATCTTACTTAAGCACCCTAAGAAAAGTCTGAAAATTCAAAAATATTTGTTGATTCCCATGCAGGATTGCAGCATTTAATTCAAAATAATAGCCATCTAAAGAGAATGCCTATTTCATGACAGACATTTTGAGTTATACAACTTAAACAACTAGAAGTTTAAAGGAAGAAAATATCAACAGGAAAGTTTTGCTCTGAAGACTGGTCAGGAAGCATATATCATACTCATTTGGTAAAATTTCTGTTCAGGTTTATCTTCAGATTTTTGCAACAATTGCTTGCAATTAAGTTTTCTGGCCATTAGGGACTCTTATGATACCTGTTGAAAAAGAAACAAGGAAGTTGTCCCTTTTTAATCCAAAGTAAGAAAGGAGGAATAGTTGGCATTACCACCCAGCAGAAAAAGTGAAAGAGCTGAAAGGTGACAGAGACATTTTCCAACAGCTTCTTCAACATTTAGCAGATTCTCCACTCGACTGAGACTTCTTTCAGAAAGTTTTCAATCATTTCATCCAGTAGTCTTCTGTCCAGCTCATTCTCAGGTGTTTCCCAAATACTAATATTTATCCATACCATCCTCATACCTTCTGTATATCCCTCCCTCTGCTCACAATGGTCCCCACATTCCTCATTGACCACCTTCTGTACAGCTGCATGGTTACTCCTCACCTCCACGGCCTGCAGTGACCAATATTTTCAGCTTAGAGTATGCATAACTGAGTGTGAATGTGCACATTCATTCAGTAAATAGCACACTTCATTCAAGGCAAGACACAAAACTTGGCATGTCTGCTACTAGCAGATCCAGTGCTACACTGTGTTGACTATACAATTAGGCTCCTGAGATTAAAAGAAGCGCTCCTGCTCCTTGCTGGACTTCAATGCAGTACTTAATTCTGGCAGCCTGCTGCAGCTAATTCCTTGCTTGCTTATCTGCTTTTTTACCTTTTGGTTTTCTTTTTAGTAATTGTTTTAAACGACTGCTGAACAGTTCTACCCCAAACTTTTCAATCACATTTTTTTTATTTCCTTTTAATATAACAAAGCAGAAGACTAAACAGTGAGATTTCAGTGGTGCCTATTAAGAACTTCCTTCCTATCTGTCAGCTTACCAAGGGTGCCAAAATGATTTTCTGAATTTTGTAAGGAAATGTTTACCTGAGTGTCCTTGGCTTTTGCTAAGATTCTTTTCCATCCAGGTAGAGAACAAGGCTAAAACGTATCAACCTCTTTGCACAGGTGCATTCAGTGNGGGTTAAACCACAACACATGTGCAAGTCATCAGTGAAAGCCATGTGCTTTTTAAATAGCTTTCCTCACTAAGTTGCTATGTCAAAAGTATTGCTCCTACAATTTTAAGACCAGAGCAGTCCAGACACAAGTTTAGGGCTGGCAGTCACAGAACCATGCCACCAACAAGCTCATAAGAGTATAGGTCTATTGATGGGCACCTGGTCGGCTTACACCAACTAAAAATATGTCCCGCAGCTTTAACCCTAAACACTTGAACAATCCCTTTGAATAGCAATGTGTTATCAATAACACCACAGTTGGAAGTAGAGATGTCAGTGGATTTTATGAGTAATATTTCAGTCTGATCCATGCTGGAGACATTGTACCTTCTGTTTCCTAACCCTGGATAGCCAAGAGAATCATATCTATTGTGATATGTACACACACTTACTGGAAGATCAGAAACTTGAGTACATCCTTGATATCAGTCTTCCTCATGCAATAGTTGTAGCAGTGTTACCAAAAGATATTATCACTGTTCCACTCTGCTGGTGACTGTCATGCAAAAGAAAAGGGGTGAGTGACTGTTACCTGCAGGTTGAGCTTCCATGCTTTGCTGTACAACTGAGGATTTCTTAGGCAGGTAGTATTTAACTTGATCCCTCTGGAAACCAAAAATGCTAGAGTAATTCAGTCATGGAGCACACAGGTTTGGTTTAGCAGCCAACAGTGGAGCAGAGCCAGTAAGTATCCTTGAGTCTCCACAGCAACATGATTTATCCCAGACAAACCATACTCAGAATAAGTGATTTTGCAAACCATTTTTTAGAAAAATGTTATTTTTGTTAGCACAGTTTAAGAGCACACATTTCAATACACATTGTCTACCAGTCAATGAACTGATAACACAATTGTTATGTGACCAAATGGCTTCAAGAGAGGGATAAAGCTTTTCTATATGAGCATCTAAGCCTCCACTACCAGTGGTAGGATTTCCAAAGTACCCTTGATGAATTAGATAGATTAGGGAACTGTTCTATTTTAAAATCCTATAAAAAAAGTAGTGAAAGCTTTTTGGATGTGTTCATCACCTCCTTTCTAATGCCACTAGGTACTGGGCTCACTTATACCAATAGCTGTTAGAACCTGTCTTACCCAAAAGAGCCCATGATCTGCAGCATATAAAAAGGAAATCAAGTCTTCTCCTATGAGATTTGCTCTGAACTACTGTTGATTTTGCTGAAAGGAATAGTTTCCATCAAAGATGTGCTAAAAACAATCTGTAGATATCTGCTAAGGGGGGAATAGTGAGACAATCAAACCAATGTTTTGTTTCATGGGCTTAGACCAGAAGTGAGCAACATGTGGCTCTTGAGCCATATGCACCTCTTGAGCTGTTCAAGTAAGGTTTCCATGCCAGCGCTAAATCACATCGCAGGAAGAGGAGTAATGGGCCATGCTGGCACAGTGACTGTGGGTATAATCAGAGTCTCTTGCTAATAGCAAGTACCAAGCCAGAAGGGGCTAATGAAGCTGATATCGCTGGGTGACCTTGAAAGACTATACACATAGACCCACCAATTCTCAAAATAGGGTCTATGATGAGCCATTGTCATCTCCCATCTGCGAATTGCTCTTCAATCATCTCTCCCATTGATTCACCATGTGTCCTATGGTTTACAGCCACATGAAAACACACAGGACTGGCCACCCCCGTGCTACCCTGCAACCAGTATTTGGTATTTCAAGTGGAGAAGAAGTTTTAAAAATCCATCTGTAACAAAGATAGATAATTATGTAAAATGCAAAAGCAAAAAAATCCTCTTCTACTTCCCAGTGCTGGAGTTTTGGAGCATGATGTTTGATTGTCTTATGTAATTATTAACTAGAATTGAGTCATGATTGCTTGGTAAATGCTTCTAGTTTTAATTTCAAAAGGAATTTAACTTTTTATGCCACCTGAAACTGTATTTTTAAATTATTGTGGATGTTCCTTAGATCAAAAGATTCTTAGTAGTGAGAGGGGAAGAATGGTACACAGGGACTTAGGCAAATTATGACATTTATCATTACAAGTGATATTACTGAGGAACTGTACCCACCCATGGGTTATTATCTCTTTTCTTTCATTAAAACAAACCTCATCAGAGACATAATGCAGCGTGTATATAGACCCAATTGATGGTGACTTCTTTGTAAACAGGTGGAAAGGCAAGAAGGAATGTACAAAAGTTTTCACAACTCCCTTCATTTCAATGCAGAAGACAGTCAAACTTCAGCAACTAAAAAGAGATGAAAAATATCTCAGTGCTACAACTCTTTTCTTAAGAAAATGTCCATTTTTTTGAATCAGGCTTTTTTTGTTTGTTTGTTTTTAAGTTCCAAAAAGTTTTTTTCCAAGAATATTTGGTGAGATTTATTTTAACAGGGTTGAAATGTAACATATTAGCTTTCAGTTTTTAAATAAAATTATGTTTCTGTTCTTAGTATGTTATTTTATTGTGAAGTGATGTAGCAATTTCTGCAAAAATAGGAGCAGAACATAGTCACCTTTATGGGAAAAGAATAGCTTGACTCACCTGAAAATTGTTTCTTTCCTAAAATGTCACTTTAAGAAGGACTTAATGATTGTTGCCTTCAAAGTCTTTTTTAAAAAATTAGGAATCTTCCAATAGTACAGAAACTCCACATTTCCACCATCTCTAGAGTCTGGTTAATAAGCACCATTCTCTGCTACCGCCATTAGGAACAATAGCCTTGCAACACTTGCTTTACTCCTTTACTCTCATACCGTCTCTACCTGATTATATACAGATAGAGTTGCCCTGAATTCTCTTCAGCTTGGCCCATACAGGATCCTTTCCCGGGCACTAACTGCAATACTGACGCTGTGCATTCTTACAGTAAAGGATAATGATTTCAGGGCTTCCAAACTGATTGACGTTTCGATCTATGCAATAATTTTAAAAACTCAGTCATCATCAAGGAAGTAACTGAGCAAAAATTGTCTTTAAAATTGGTCTTTTAAAATCTAGGATACTTTTCCTATGATAATGAAATTTAAAAGAACAAAAAACTGAACACAAGCATCAAAAAAACTGCACAGCATCAGGGACATATTTCCCAGAAAAAATGTGCTTGTAATTTGTCTTCTGTGCAGCAGGGAGTTACCATTGCCATGCTGTGGTCTCAGGTGTTCATGTGGTTCTGTGCAGTCAGTTGCTTTTTGTGCTGTTGATCAAAAAGTTTCCATTGTGATGGCCCTCATTTTATCTACTCAGAGGAATTTATCACACACAGGACTTGGTGAGCCCTGATCCTGCAATAAAGAGTGTACAGGCAGGCTCTTGAGGCCACACAGACCCCCTACCAATTTCCTGCCCTTGCATAAAGTTGTGCTGCACTTAGTGTAGCCTTTCATGAGATTATGGGTGCACATCACACCCTTTCCAGTTGCTCTGTTACCAAACCAAAGCTCTATTATTTCGGTTTCTCCTTCCTTTAAATGGAAGAGTGACTCTGAAAATATTACCATGAAGAACAAAAGGCACCAAAAATGGGGTATTGATATGTTTTTTTCTAAAGAAAACTCACATATGTAAAAAACATGGTTTGAAAGTCCTTCTGGACCCAATAAAGATAACAAAAATTTGCCACAATTTCACCCAGGGAAAGATAATATGCACTTACACTGAATGAAGTTCCACAACTGTTATTTGTGAGGTCCTTCATCCAGCACTGTAATTTCTAAGTCAATCAGCTCAAAATTTGGGAGGCCATTGGAAATTTCTAGCTATATTGTCACTCTGGAAATATTATATTCTGTATGATATGTTAGTTTCACTAGGTAGCCTGGGTAGACCAACCTGGCCCAGGTCTCATTGATTTTAATAACATTGTGCCATTTTACATTAGCTGAGCAACTGAGCCAGAGGCTGTGATTTTTCTCACATTTTTTCTTTCTTCTTAGTAAACAACGGAAAAGGATGGTATCCTAGTTCTTCGAACAGAAGAGCAAAGCTGAGGGCTGTTAAGCATATTTGCTACAGAACAACAACCAAAGATCATCTGAAAAAAAAAATGTGGCTTTTCCTGACACATTTAGTAATGACATATTTTATCATAGCAGACATGGTATCATTTAAACATTGAAAAGCTATGATAATATTTATACTATGCTCAAGGTGCAGCAAGAGGCAATAAACCCATGATTAAAATGCAATAAAAACATAATTAGAAAACACTCTTGATAAAATTCAAACAAATAAAGCTAGTCACCAAAAGGGAAGGGAGAAAAAAGGATCAGATGAGGCTGGAACAGGTGATAATTGTGAGGTGTCTCAGAGGCTGGTATATTCAAGGGAAGAAAAAAAACAAAGAAACCCATCTTGACACTGAAGAGGAGGAAAGAAAACTCTCTTTGTGCTCTCCTCACTAAAGTGGGTAGAGGCAGAGCTTAACAGGATAATTAAAAGTAGTGCTGCGGGGGGCAGAGACATGAAGCCTTTAAAAGGCAAGTGCAGCCAGCCTGCCAGTCCCCTGCAGTGAGCACCAAATGTCCCCAGGGATGTCTCTTACCTTTCTGTGTACACAAACCCTGCTGCACCGTAAGGAGGGGTCTGAGCTAGTTTCCCTCAGCAGCAGTGGACATGCCCAGTACTCTTACACAACTATGTCTGGAGCGCAGTGTAGCCATGAGACTACTAAGGCATCTCTCTGGGTCTTCCAGGTGCTTTCTAGGTAATACAGCCAAGTCACAGGTTTCCCCTCCAGCCACAGGGTTAAGATCCTCTCCTTCTAAAATCTTCTGCAGAATTCAACTCCTGCAGCATCCTTCTTTTCTCTTGCCACCAACAGCTTTATCCCACAGAAAACAGTTGTTAAGGTTGATGCAAAGATCGTTTTCACAGCCCCTCAGACTTATCCATACACCATCCACTCCCTTCTCCTGAACCCTGCTGTTTTTTCCCTCCTTCACTATTGCATCCGGTAATGCTTAATTGTTTGCATTTTCAGAGCCCACTTTGGCCATCATCTTAAAGTGTCAAAATGGATTTTTTTAATCAGTCTCCATCATCTACTGGGGCTGGATCTTAAGCATGCTTGCTATTTTTTTCATGCTTAGGAGGAATTCCCTATGAACAGAGCTGTTTCCTTACCTTCCTTTAAATCTGTGTTTATGACTCTTTTTTGCTCTGACCCCTATGAAAACAAGTGCAATAATTAAGATTCTGATGTGCCAAAACCCTGTTTATGATGCTAACCAGTATTTTTTATTATTTTTTTCTACTCACTCATGCTTTACATTTTTCATCTGATATATGGCCTGTAAGCTTTGAGACAAGGACTTAATTTTGTTCTTTGTTTGTACAGCTCATACTACAGTAACTGCTAGGTCTTTGTCTGGTCCAAGTCTAGATCTTCTAGGTATTACTGCAGCAGAAATCGTAATAACAACAACAATACAATATAAAGGAAATCTACCTGGAGGTCAAAATCTAACCAAAATGTGTACAACTGCATCTTCTGCCCTGTGTTCAGGGAACTGTTTGCAAAAGGCATAGTTTCGGGAAGATAATTGCAAAACTACCAGGAAATTCACTGTCAGAAAATTGTAGCCATTGGGGAAGGCTGTCCTTTAAGCCTGTGACCGCAAACCACCATCTGTGAAGCAGAAAAAAACCCAAACTGACTAGTGGCATCAACTGGAGAGAGAAAGAAGTAAGACTTCTTGCATTAGTCTTATAAATAAGTCTCAAACAAGTCACCTGTGATTTGAAGGTTGGGGATGCTTCCCATACCATCTATGCCATCAAACAGTCCATAAAATCCTGCAAAATTATCTGAGTATCAAAAAGTACTCTATCCTGCAAGCTGTTAATTTAACAACAATGAGCGACAAAACCATGCTAAAAAGTATTCACTGACTTACTGAATTCAGTGTTACTGAAACTTCCCATTTTTCTCTACCAGAAAAAAATATAGCAGTGAATTTTGAAATTTACACTGGGATATGTCTAAGCAGTGAGTGAGCAGATTTTCTCTATACAGTCATCCTGAAATATAGCTAGCCTTTGATTACCTGTATATGCTTTGATTATATGTATTTGTTTATACACATGTTTATATTTTACTTATGGCAGCGGGTGCTTTACACATGAGTGATTCAGGGTCAGGGCATCAACACCATTTCTTATTTATTCTTCTAGCTAGTGTGGCAGTACGGAGAAGATCAGGTGATGCCTGTGAAACAGCTCCGGTAGTTTCCTTTCTGTGAAGTCAGTAAAAAGACAAACTATTCTAGCTTTGATTTGTATTTGAACTATTTCGTACAACTCTCTCACTCATAACATCCCTGTTTATCCTCAGTACACACTGGAGAGTGTGAAACTAGATCCATAGATTAAACATGCTATCCATCAGCTGCCTGTAGTTGCGGATAATTATTTCAACTGCCATTTAAAAAAAAAAAAAATCAGAATGGTGCCAAATTGAAAAATCTGTTCCTCACTTCTCCTGGTGCATGAGGTCCCTTGTTGGGTTATTGAAATTGCTAGGCTGTTCTCGTAGCCAAGGAAAAGAGAGAAGACAGATGGAGCCATGCATTTTTGTAAAAACTCTTAAGAACTGTCCTCGTGACAACCCCTTCTCTGTCTCCAAGGCAGTGGGTAAATCTTGTTATGTGTCCTGCTCTATACTAAAGATATTCCAAGCAATGCCTGACAATTCTGGCATGTTTTCTGTGGGGATTTACTTGTACCGCATCGTTAAGGAAAGATATTTTTCATATGATCAGCTCAATGCCCCCTCTGAAACAAAACAAAAAAATCCAAATATTTATATGCTTATATGCATACATGCATATATGTTATATATATATAAATGCTAATGTCTTGATGGAAGATTAAACTAAGAATTTATTTGAGAAAAGATGCCTGCATTTTAATTGTTGTGGTAATACATTTAAATCGTGCATGGGCTAAAAACCCTGAGGCAATGCAGATCACTTTCTAATATGTCCCGGGTGTTAGAAATGCAATGCACTTAATTTCACACAGAAGCAAATCCCATTCAGAAGACCTCTACAAGAAGCAAGGCTTCTTCGACTCTGCGTTTTAAATCACCTAAATATTTTCTTTTGCTTTGCTTCTGCTCAAAAGAAAAAAGGTGCCCAGATTGCAGCCATTTCAGCACTGCCCTTTCTATTTTCAAGTTCATTTATTTTACTCTACCTTTCTGACTTCTTATTAACCTGTTGTTCTCTCTGCTCCCAAGTGTCTCAGAATCTTAGTTTCCTCGGTATCTGACATTGATAACGCTCTAAGTATTTTGTGTATACAGGTATGAGTGCATGGGGAGGAGAAAGGAGAAAACAACCTTTCACGTACCCTGTCTCTATATCTAGAAAGATCACACACACACAGAGAGCTTTCAAGTCAATGCAAATGATGTATTACCATATTTTCAATTTCTATAATACCTCCCATCAAGTACTTTACAAATATCAGTGAATTCATAACACTGATGAGAGGCAGAGAAATATAAACAAGCTTACTGAAGGATGGTGAGGTTGTTCAAGATGGCTTCATTTTAGAGGCATTGAACATGCACAGCTATCTTTAACTTCAAGAAGAAAATGGAAGATGTTCATCACCTTGGCAAAGAGGATTCAAATCCTTGGCCCCTTCTGTCTGAGATTTAAGTGTCTAATTTTCTCCAGCTCAAGTGCAATATAGGCTTGAAGTAGAAACCCCTGAAAATGTTATTTGCCTATGTTATATAGAAGATTGGATGAGATGATCATAAAAGTGATCCAAACTTAATGTCTATGAACTTTGAAGATAGTGGCTTGGGTAATATTTCTGCAGTAAATCTTCAGTAGGACCAAAAATAGAGTCCAGTCCCTCCAACTGCCATTATTTTTGATGCTGATATCACAAATTTGTTCTTGTACTTTTCAAGTATGTCAAAAAGTCTTGAAATGATAAAATAAGGACTTGATAAAACAAGCAGATGCATTACGTTGTCAGCATTACCCACATTAAGTTTTACAAAGTCTATATAGTAGCATATGATGCATGATTCAATAATAAAGTCATTTACTGTACCTTGTCTTTAAAATAGACTATTTTTAGCAAACAGCCCTTTATTTTTTACCAGTTTATTGTGCTATACCACAGCAAAATGCCCTGCTTTCAAGAGAGGGAGGACAGAACTGATTATACAACTGCATTAGAACACATTGTCCCTGGGAATCAAATTTGCTGAGTAAGTTATAAATGTGAATTTCTCTTCTTTTGCCTGTTATTTGACAGAGAACCAAAAGAAAAGAAAAGAAAAAAAATCCTTACTTCTTACATTTTTGTCTCAATGGTATTTCAGAAAAAAACCTTTATTGTTCAGGCTTCTATTTTTTTTTTTTCATGTATGATTTAGGTTCTACGTATACACCAGTACTTAATAAAATGATAATAAATCAATGCTAAAGCTGTTAAAGGAAGAGCACATTAAGGTGAAATAATTTAAAGATATGTTTTTTATCCATGCATGAGAAAGACACAAAAAAATGAGTATCAATCATGAGGGAAAAAAAAAGTGCTCCTCCTTTTTTCTCAAAAGCTCTATGGTCACTTGGTTAGGAATGCTTTATGCTTTCTCCTTTACTTTGATTTATAAGCAAGTCATTGTTCAATCTAATTGTGTCCAATATATCACCAGAACACATTGCATCTTGGCATTTCACCATTTATAGCTTCATAGAAAAATTGATACTAATAAAAAGCCTTTGTTTCCCCTGTCTCTCCCTCCCCACAAAGAAGTCTATGAAATCAGATCATTCCATGTACATCAGTGAATCAATAAGGGCAATGAATCAATGTTATTTATTCAAATTTACAATATGCTGAACTAGTACATAGTTATCCAAGTGAGCTCTTATCACCTTTGGTCTACATGTGAAAAGACACTTGTGGAATCCCCACAAAAGTCCAATAACTAGTTTTAAAGGTCATTAAAATCAAAAGTTAGAAAGTTTCAGTGCAATTTATGACCTAGTTGGTACAAAATGTAACACACTGGCATAGTGCAGTCTAGACAGTCCCCTAAGGACTGTTTTAAGGCAAGAAACATCCTGTAACACCATGGGAAGAAATGGAGAACAAAGGATTATGGACTTCTTTGTGCCAGTGAGACACCACTAGGTTTATGCCTTCATCTACATAAAATGTAAATTATTCTGTTGATGGTAGTTTTGCTCGGTTGTGGACTGTCACCTTCTCTGAGAAGGAGTGGTTAATGGCACCATGCCACCATGGACCTGTGCATCCTCTCTCATTTGCTGATGTAAAAGAGGCTCCTAGAGGAATATTATTCCAAAAAAAAAAGGAGATAGCAGAGAGAAGCAGGATGTGAGGCTGTCATGACATCAAGGCTATGGCAGTCCTCCTGCTCCCTCTCTTCCCATCCACTGGGACATTGGACAACACTATGAAAAGCACCACCCCTTCCTCAGCTCACATGCTCAAAGCTGAAGCCCATTTCAGGACATGTACTGAGGAGGTGTTTAGCTTCCACTCTGTTAGCAGAATGGTCCCAGAAAGTGTTGCCTCAACTTTAGACCACATGGCTGGGGA
>VZTL01003484.1:0-56361 GCA_013400535.1 Scopus umbretta | reverse complement strand
TCCGTTCAGACAGGCGTCAGCATTTCAGGGCACACTTGACAGAGTTCTTGAGGGTTTTACAAGCCTAAGTATTTTGGGATGCCAATTCAGCCCAATGGCTTTCCTTACTTCAGATTTATGGTCAGCACATCTAGCCAGTAGTAACAAATGAGGGTTCTTTCAGTCAGGCAAATATTCACACCTGATGGCTCAGCACTAAAATGCAGCCATACTTCCAGGGTTTAATTCACTCTAGACCTCAGCTGTACAGGACTTCCCAGCACTACAAATCATTGGCACTTTTGACAAAGGCAGACTTGGTGTTTCAATATAGTGTATATCCTTTTTTTTCCATTTAAAATGTTCCAGTAAAATGGGATGACAACTGAATATTTTGCAGGGTGAAAGAAAAATATAAGGACATGAGAATTAAATCACTCCACCGGAAAGGATCTATCAATCATGCAAATTGAAATATCGAATTTACCTATGTCTTTGATAAGGGTGTGGAGCCATTTTAACAGATGTTTGAAGAAGGCAAGACTCACATGCTCAGTCAGTCCTCTCTGTTTCCTTTCCTATAATGTTCAGACCATTTTTAGCCTAATCTGATATTAAGATAAAGGTTTCAAAAGATATGAGAATATGCTCTGAGGTATAGGCAATATGATCCTTGTATTGTGACTGCTGATATTCTATGTGGATTCCCCAGTGTATAATAAAGTATAAGCTTCTGCCTTATATAACTCATTAAAAAAAATGAGTCAACTGTAAGAATAAAGTGATTGGAAACTGGACTTTCATAGCTCTGGCTCTTAGAGAACTGTATAGATTTTTTTGAGAAACAGATTAGATAAAGAAGCCATACATGTAAGGTTCTGCTCTACTGAAAGTTTATAGACAGTCTGCACAGGTGTCTTTGGTTAAATATATATTCTTCAGCTACAGCACTTGATAATATCAAAGTTTGCATGAGGGATATGTCCAAGAAAGCAGTGACAGCACTGAACTGCTAAGAGCTTTATATTTGATCTAATTGCCCAATTTACAAGACAACATTTCCAAAAGCAATAAAAGCTATGAGTTACAACATTTCACTGACAGAGGGGCAAGAAACAATAAAGGTGCTTGCACATACCCTGAAGACTACTTAGCTGAAGTGCAGATATTTATGCCAGCTTGTTCATCCTTTTTAGCTGATGGGAAGCTAAGGTAGCCCACTTCTTGTGTTCTGTCGTGTCCTGCTCACCCCGAATATTCCAAAAGCTGTGTGATTTTATGTCCTCCATGAGACTACATCTCCCAGGATGCAGGATGGTCCCACCATTGTCCAGTGGGGCTGTATCTTGAAAGTCTTTCGGGATGCAGTGCAAGGCAGGAACACAGCTCAGCTGGGGAAGCCAGCCGTAAGAGGTATTCATGCTACTTGTCTCCTAATTCACTGTCTTAGCTTAATTTAACTGAAGAGTTCTGGTTTTGATCAACACTCCCCAAACCATTCAATTTGGACATGCTTTATCAAGGAAAAGTTCATGTTTTTCCCTTGCATTGTTCATGAAGAATATAATTCAATACAAAGTCCAGCTTTTCATCAAAAAAAAAAAAAAACCTGTCATGTAAATCTGGTTCCTTAGTTTGCTCACTGAAATGAGGAAAAAATTATGTTTCAGGATTTTGAGGAACAATTTTTGAAATGCAGATAGCAATAATAATACTACTACAGAAATTTAGTACAAGAAATAGAAAATGCAGTATACCATCTTTTAAAAATACTGTTTTGTTTATCCATAGCTTTGAAAAACAATATTCGTGAGCAGAAATCTGTGAATAGATTTAGCTAACTCCAAACTGTATTTTTAATTGGTCTGCTGAATACCTTCTGCTTTTCTAAGTAAGGGCAGGAAATATTTTTCCATCTCTTCTTAAGGGGCTCATAAGGCTTTGTATGTTGTGTGTTCACAAAGACTGACAAGAATTTCTTCGCATTTAAGTTTTATTTAATATTCACCCTTTACTTTACCATCCTTTAATGCAATAACATTCTTTTAACAGGTTTTAAGCATATCACATGTTCACATTAAGTCAAAGGAAATTCCTGACCATGATAGTTGTAAACACTATTATCACAGAATTTTCATTTTCATATTGTGATTTTGATTTTAATAATATGCAAACAAAAATCCAGTTGCTTCTTGGTCACCTTAGTAAACTCAGATAAAGAAGCAGCTGCTTCTTATTGATTAATAATGTGATTAATAAGGACCAAGTGTCTCAACCTCAAGACAATTCCAATCGCTTTGTATTCATAGTTTATGTATAAAGCATATTTTGCTGTCTTTAGTAGATCATAAATCTTTGAAAACTTTTATTGTTTTTGAAATGTCCTCCTGCTGCTTATGTTATACAATGAATTAGTTGCTAATAAGAATGAGTTTGACTCAGCCAAGATGGTAGTGAAGTAGTGGCTGTTGGGCTGCCAGTGGAAGCTTTGGTTCCCAGGCCTCCAGCCAACACAGGCTAAGCAGATTAAAGAGGTAACTTGCTCACTGTTGAAGAAAGATGGGAAAAGGTCATACTAAGATACTATCTCTTTCTTTTTCCCCTTTTTTATGTTAGCACCTCATATGCAATTGATAGGTTTTAAAATACAGAGAAATAGACACAGTACATCAGAGACACTTAGGTCTCTCCTAAACAAACTTCATTATCTAAAACTGGGTTATATGCAAACTTCTACATTTAGAAGTAACTCCTTTACCTAGCACATGGTATCACTGCATTCGTTCTGTTTCGTAGGAGTGTGCAATGGTGAGGTGGAGTTTCCAAACTCCAGTTGAACCTTTTCAAGCAAAAGGAACTTGTGTTTTTCTTGGTTGGCAGGCCTAGCATGTCCTTATGCGTACTTGGGGAGTACCACCAGTACAGCTGTGCTGGCTTCCAGCCATCAACTTCCTAGTTCACATGAGAGGATTTATGAACTCTCTTGGATTCATCCCCATTCAAACTTAAACATGAGTTTAATCCCAGTAAAGTCAGTGGTACTTAAACATACAGAAAGCTAAGCATGGGTTTGCAAAACAAAAATGGTTACAGAAGAACTGTATGTTTTCTACTGCCTTCTGCTTTGGCTCCTCAGCCTCCAACCAGGTGGGTCTAACAATAGCGCCAAGACCTTCTGACCCACCCTCAATTTCTTCTCTTGGAGAAAGTTGACATTTATTTTATCTTCTTTGCCAAATCAGAATAAAGTCTAATTTGAAATGGCAAAGTACTACATGAAATGGAATTTCCTTCTTCTGCCCAGCTCTAATAATGACTTAAAGTTGTAGTTTAAGTAAGAGATACTGATATTTTTATTAAACTAAATGACACTTGTTAGCAACACTAAAGGGTCAAACTAGAAGTGGTGTTGCTTCATTCTGCCCAAATGGGCAATAAAATGCAATTATTTCCCTCTCAAAGTACTGTGATGACTTTTTCCCACTCATTTATGTGGTATCCCATTGCATGTTCCCTGAATGTGCAGAGCAGGGGCATTCTGCTGAACTATCCCTGCCCTGAGATTCCATGAAAACGCACACTTATCTACAATATAAGTATTTCTCTCACTTCTAGCTCAAAACTTCGTTTACCAGCTTTTTTCTTTTTCCTTTTTTTATTTTTTTTAACAGAGCTCAGTAATTTTCTTTCCCTCCCAAACTGAACGTAGGAAACATATTTAAGCAGAACTATGAAACTTGAAAGATTTGAGATTTTATATCCCAGAAACTAGGGAAACGAGTGCCATGTATGAAGAATGCCAATGTATTTAGTGGTCTTCTCTGGTGAAAGTAAAGGGGCCTTGTGAGATGAGGAGAAGGTATGATGACTGTTGGAAATGTGGTGTTGGTTGAACTTTCCACCCTGATGAAATTACTTATGAATGAAGGCAGTAGGATAATATAACCACATTGCATTTCTCAGTTAACTGATTATGTAAATGACCTTCAAGACAGATTATAAGCAATGAATATACATGCATTGCTATCAGGATGTTCTTGATCAGAATAATTTATTGTAAGGTTATAAATATCAAGTCCTGCTCCTTGTGTTTCATACCACTCAGAATGAGGCAGAATAGCTTGTGGACTGTAGCCAAATTCAACCCAACCTTTAAGTTTGGGTTTAGGTCTATGAACAGCCTTTAAATTAAGAAAAAGATTGTTAAGATTGCAGCAGGGTTTTTTGGTGTTAAATTCTCCTTTTGGAGGGAGGGGAGAGGAGGAGGAGGGAAGATGATAGAGCACCACCTTTCTCCCAGTAGGAGACTGTCTCCGTCAGTCCCACTGCTAGGGGACAGCACAAACCAGCTCCTGCTGAAACTACTGAGAATTTTGTCATCATCTTCAGAGAAAAAAAAAAACACAATAAACCAAGACCTGGGCTTCTCAGATGCTATCTGGTCTCATTTTGCTTGATTTTCACATGTATGAGGCAAGTTCTTCAGTTCTGTCATGTTTCTGAATATTTCCTGGAGTGAATTTTATCTTCTCTAATTTGCAGCTCTTTCACCTGATTATTCCCACTCACAACCTGCTGAAGTAGTTACTCCTCTCTGATAGCATTACTTCACTTTGACATGTTTAAATATTTTTCTTCCCTCGTCCTTCCATAAAATGCCTTTCCTAAGCTGTTTATATTAAAATCTATTAACCCATCTCAGTTGGTCACATGCTATTGTCCTTTTAATGATTTTTTTTCATTCACTTTTGTTCCCATTTGTATTGAAATAGACATATACATATATATGATTTTTTAAAAAAACCCAAAATTTAAAAATGGAATACCTACACTACAGAAGCTATATGCTAAAGATTGATAAGACCCTGACCTCACCAGTGATACTCATTACTGTAGAGGAATCATTGCTTTAACAGCAGCATTTATCTCAAGTTCATGCCTAATTTGCTGTGCAGCATTATTCCCTGTCTCACCCCTCCCAGCACACCCTCGTGTGTTGTGCCTTTAACCAAGCATTGGTGCTGTTGGAGGCCTCTTTTCTCAATCACACCCATATGAAGCAGGGAGCAGGCTCCTGGCTGGGAAAGCAGAGGAAAGCCGGAGTACTCAGTCAGATGCATCCATGGGAGAGAATGCAAAAGACCAGGTATATCACCTGTCAGACTTCATCCACCTTGGCTGGAACATCCTTCTCAGCTGTTTTTTTTTTTTTTTTCCTTATAGGGAATGTGTGCAGCTAACACAGGGTGAAAACTAGTAGGCAATTTTCTGACAAAATGGATTTTACTCGGAAAGTGCTGACTCACTGAAAATAAAGCTTTTCACAGTGTGTGCCAGCTTCAGTGAAACAGTGATTGGGAAAGCGTTCTCTGCTTGAGGATGGAATTTCTGCTCAAAACTACAGGCAGAGGACCACCACCGAATAGCCAAAACCCTAGCTCTTGGAGTAGTCTTCTAAGCTGAGGGAGGTCTGGGTCTCAAACGCTTGCTCCAGCCCAGATTCTGCTCACCAAACACAGAGATTCACAGGTCCAATAGCTGGAAAATAATGAGAAGATGTCGGGAAGCCAAACCTTTAATTTTCTAGAGCTTGTCATCATAGGCAACTGCAGAAATTTGCACTCAGTAGGGCCCAATAATTATTTTCACTTGATAGCGTATGTGGAATTTAGTTTGCCATTACTACACATACACTTGGTTCTGTTACATTAGTAGTTTACATGTTAAAATTATTTATCCATGGCACAGTGCTATAACAGGCTTCCCTGTGTGGCTCTGGAATGTATTGTTAAATACAAGAATATTTCTAAATAACTGGCATAATAACAACTGCATTAGGCTATTCAAGCACAGTTCAGTTTATTTACTTTAGAGTCTTCAAAGAGATGCAAAACACACTTTGATAGAAAATAAAATCTGAAACCTCTACTGTACTTCAGTAATCCCTGACATGTCAAACAGCAATTTCTGCTAAATGACTCCATGGCTCCTGTGCCTTCCCAGCAGTTTGTCAAACAGTCTCTACAGGACATTTGTGTGTGATTATAGCACAGAATAACAGGCTCTAGGAAGGCAAAACTCTCTCTTGGTGCGTCACCCCAGCAGTAGTGCTGCAGCCCTGTACTCCTGCAGTAGGAATTGTACCGCAGTGGGAGCAAAAGGAAGAGAGACTGGCAACTCTTGACCCAAAGTCCCAAAGGGTAGTCTGCAAAGGCTTTTTAATTAAAGGACGGGTTTTATTGCATCCATTGATATATCTACTGAATTCACAGTATTCAGTGGTGGATAAATATTCTTATGTGTCTAACAACCTCATACACTAGAGAGATGCAGCATTATTTCTTATGTTTGCCCGTGGGCCTTGCCCAACGTGATATAGGCTGGACCACCTCTCTTAGTCCATTCAGGAAGAAATAGGCACATGTGCAGTATCTGAACCTTTGATCAGAACAAGGCAGTCTAAATGGCTAAGTCTTGTGTGATGTTTTGCCTCAGTCTTGGTGGTTTCCATTTAAGCAGTACTACAAAAAAAAGGTAAATTCTATCTGGCCATAGTACTAATGAGGCGTATATGTGTAATCCTCACTGTACAGCAATGATGACCTTTTTTTTATATACCACCTTTTTATCCAGGCAGATTCCAAAGGAGGACACAAAATTGTGTTTGTATATACAAGACTTCACCCAGTGCAAGCCTGCAGGTCCCTCAGGAGGGGAGCTTGGCAGCTGTTTGAACAATGCACAGCAGTACCCAGCAGTTCAGAGAGGAAGACATTTTCAGGCTGAGGTTGGAGCAGTAGTTTAGACTCAAGGTATATTAGCCCCTGCGAGTGCTTGGCTGCAGAGGTATAGCCAAGTGCCAGCTTCACGAAGGAATTTGGGTGGTGGCACCTTTGTCATCTCAATTGACTGTTCCTGTGTCCTGGCTCTGAAACACAGTAAGGTAGTCCTTACAGATGACTTGGGAGAGTTAGGTCCCTCAGAGCAGTTTTCACACGGTAAAATGGCTTTCTACTCAGAGTGTTTAATCTAGGAAATACAGAGAGAGGGCCACCTTCAGTCCTGCTAATCTATGTTTTCTAAACAGAAGCTCACCACACTGAAAGTTAGAGGGCAAGCATGCCTGTGCTGAGGGCAATGCCTACCTACACTCCCTATTCATAGTCTTAACACAGCTCCTGCAGCTAAGGTACTAAAGCAGTTTTTATCAGAATCAACTATTTGTAATGCAACAGGGTTAGGAATTATGTTGGGGTCTGGTCTGGCGTTCTCAAGAGCTTAGGTGCTGCTTAACATGTGCAAAACCGCAATTCGGATTTAGACATCTCAAGACTGTCTAAATTTCTCTTTGAACTCTTGAGTGAGTTAGGGATCTAACTCTAGAAGAGACTTTACAATGAACTAAACCATTCTGACTCTCAAGTTTGCATGAGGAAAGTCCATGTACTTAGAAAATGAGTACTTCCAGAAGGAGCTAGAAGCCATTTGCTAGGAACTAGAAGCCTGAGCCAGAAACAATCTTGAGAAGACTGCTGCTCCCCTCACTCAAACACAGCTGTCACCCTCAGCCCCAGCAGGACCTTTCCCAGGAGCTGTCACTGCTCTTTTTCTCTTCCCAGACCTGGGAAAGTGTGTTATGGTCTGTGCCACCTAGCAGCCATCTTCTGCCTACCTTTGAAGACAGTGGAGGGAAATAGGCACTTAAAGGAGTTGATTTTCCTGACCAAACACAGGCTTTTGGGGTAGGATACTCTTTAAGAAAAATATATCAGAAGTAGGTATGTAAGTGGGAGCAATGCATCTGAGCTTTCAATACAGTCATGGAGATCCAGTCAATGCAGTCAGTGGAGACCAGAGAGCAATTCAGTTCCCCCTACAGTAGTTATATGTAGTACGCTGAACTACCCTCCGGTTTTCCTTTGCCGTATAGACTATATATCCACTGACCACACCAGACATTTGAAAACCTGGCTCACATTTAGACACCTACATGTAGATGCTGGATACAGCCATCAGCCTGGAGCTGAACCCGACCCCTACCCTAAGGCTGAGAAGAATCATGGGGTGTTTCTCACCACTCACTACAAAGGGAACGTGAATAGCTCAGAGGCGGACATGCTCATGCTTACCTGAGCTGTGCTCACAAAGCACTGTCTTTGCTAAACTGCTAATCTGAGCTGACACTGAGCAGGTCCCATGTCAAGTCTAGGTGCTCTATTCCTCCTCCTGCCACAGCAGAAAGAAGGTGTTGGGCAGCAGGAATGAGTACCTCTCTCCAGTAGGAAAAGAGTAGTTAGGTGGCTGCATGGCCTCTCCTGCAATCCTGATAGCTCCTCTTCCCAAAGCTGGTCTAAGGAAGGTGTCCAGGCTGAGGCAGGAGCACTGGTGCTGGGGCAGGAGGCCCCATGCTGGGGTAGGAGTGCCGGGTCTGCTGGCTCTCCCAGAGCCGCTTTGCAGATCAAGGCAGAGACCGGTACAGGCAGCCTCACCTGCAAACTTGGCAGTCACCCATGAAAGCTCAGTCTGTGCACCCAAAGCCTTGGAGCTTGGCTGTGATCTGATAAGGGTATCATAGTCGGACCAGTCCCAACTCTCTACCACTTCTCATATTATTAAAAATACTTCTTGCAGTATTGTGGGGGTCCTGTGACAAGCTCTTATCTGAAAGATGCTGGCTGTATCTAACTTTGCTCTCAGATGCCTGGTTGCAGACAGCCAAGTTTGTGTACAGACAAGATGAAACACATACGAGGGTTAAAGGATTTGTTAACGAAGCAATCCCACTATCGTACTGTAAGCTCAATCTTGTAACCGTACAAGCAGGGCTACTGAACTCACCAGAGGAAGGAAGAAAAGGAGATCAACCCCTGGAGCTCATTCCCAGTCCCAGTCCTGCAACCAGGTTCTCTGGTGTTAATAGGGTTTCTGCTTGGGCTCATGTTGGCAAATGGGGACTTAGTTACACACTTTTGATTAAAACTAAACAGAATTTGACAGTGCAGCCTTTTCCTTATGCTAGAAACCTACAGCTGTGTGCCAAATACACAAGATAAAAGAATATAACAGAACAGAAACAGTATAAAAATAGGTTACAGTAAGCATACATTTTTATAGCTACATATTTTTTCCAGTTGATTCCACCCAGTCCATCTTTCTTCAAATAATTGTCATTAATCAAATACAAATATAGGCCCCATGGGTCTAACTCAGATTTAAAGCTAAGCACATGTGTAAGTGTTTGTTGGTCTGGAGTCTTAGTTGCAGTTTTATTGAAAAATATTCTACAATACATTTTTTTCCTCCACCTCCCCCTCCTCCCACCCAACAAATCAAATTACAGAGGGATTGCTCTAATAATTCTGAAAAATGTTTTCATATATCAAATATAGTCTTACCCCACAAAAAAAAAAAAAAAAAGCCAGAACAAATCTGTTTTTTCCATTGTCAATAACACCTACAGTCAGGAGCCTTGCTTTGAATCTTGCAGACAGGCAGGAGCTTCAGCGACATGCAGCACAGCAATGGTTACAGAGAAAACAAGAAAATTTGTAAAGCATCAGCTCACATAAGTCAGGAAAAGCAAGAGCAAAGGTTCAGGTAGGTTGCTGCTCCCTTAGGCAGTTCTTCCAAAGGTACCAGAGATGCAGCAGCTTTCTGATGAACTGCTAGTGCCTGGATTTGGGCTCAGAACAAAAAAGCCAACCTGTGCTCTGAACAGTCAAAATGTACCCCACGCATCTGCTATTGCTGGAAGAAGTCTTATGGATTTGAGTAGGATTCTTTATGGTTACAAAGATAAGTGTGTGGCTGTGCTTTTGCATAACACAGTATGTAAATGGTTATATTCTTAAATAAGTTTTTGTATATATACACATACATATATTTAGATCTACACATAGTTACATTCTGTGTATGCATACATACCTTACATTCACATATACACATAGAAGAACATTATTTTCCAACCCACAGCTAAAAAGGAGCAAAGAAAAAGCCCAAAGCCTGATAACCCTTGGCACCCCAACAAACTCAAAGAATCCAAGAACGCAGAAAGAAACAAGAGACCAGATTGTGGCCTTCCCCACCCATCACGAGGAGTCCGGACTATACCCTTACCATGGTCCCAGGCTGTAATAGCATCCTCAGCCACGTCTTTTTCTGAAAACCTCCTTTCTGCAACACGCTGCAGCGTTTCACATTCTTCCTCTCCACAAAAGAGCCTTTGGATATGCAAAATCAACCAGCCCTTATTATTTTTTTTTTTTCATCTCTAACATCCTGTGACACATACTTTTGTTTCCAGCTGCCCCATGACTTATTGTAGCGGGAAGATCTGCCATTTCCCCATATCCCTGTGATAAAGCTTTCAGGGAACTCTGCATTTTGGACATTCTGTTTGTGCTGAAGCAGGATTTTAACGTTTTGGGGAAAACAAGACACCTTCATGCTACTTTAATTCAGTCTTGGCCTTGAAGAAGGATTTGTGCAGGGAACATTTTTCAGTGTAGAGTAAACCCTCCACCTTTCCTTTAGGAACATAACATTAGATTGACAGCGGGGATACAGATTTCCAGACAAATAGAAAATGAGTTTGCAGGTTCGCATGGTCTCTTCTCCACAGACTTTCTGCAAACCTTGGACATTACTGGAATGGAAGATGAATTACTCAGATTCTGTGAGATCAAGAGGCAAGACCCTCCATGAGGAAAAACTGTGCAGAGGGTAAGGGTCAAGGTATGCCTCAAATTTTCTTAGTTATCTATTTTACTATGAACCAAACACACGAACAGAAAAAGACTTCTTAATTCCACTCCTCTTCTTCCTTCTTCTTGTAGTAGGGGGATTTGCTTAATTCTTTACAGCTGACCCAGCCCTTCTACCCTGACAATCTTTGTGCAAAGTTTACGGCATGCAGCTGCGGTCCTTCTGCTCAGGGCAAGAATGTTAACCCTTCCCCTGACAATCCTTGAACTGGTTATTATATACAGTCCATCACACGAATCTGATTTGAGACACCACCAGATGGTTGTTATTTAGGTGAAAGCAGACCCAAATAGAATAATAGTCCAAAACACTGCAGGGTCAGTTACTAAACTACTAATTTGTGATCAGAAGTTGGAAGGAAGAAATATGTTGGCATGGAGAAGGGGCATGGATGAGAATTGTTTGTGTTCCTTAGTCGCTTTGCATTCTTCCTCTTGAAGACCTTTCAAACCAAAGCCCAGACCTTTTTCTTCCATTAACTGTCTTGTTTCGGGGCTTGGGTTAGGTTGGGGGTTTTTTTTGGTTTTTTGTTTTTTTTTTTGTTTTTTTGTTTTTTTTTTAAATGAGCTGTTCTGAAACACAAACCTTTTAAAGGAAAGGTTGAACTTAATTCACAGTGGAGCCAGAAAAAGAGAGCCAACCTTCTGCTGGCACTTCTGTGCCTGAAAAGGGAAGAAAATTGACACCTGGAAATGCTGACATTTCGGAAAACAAATCTTACCCATTTTGAGTACAAGTAGCATGCTGGCAAACAATGTGACATTGAAGCAGGAGGAATGTAGGAAAACTTACAAAACAAAACTTGAGAGGACTATTTAGGAACAAATAAATAATGAGTGTGTTGAGCAGCGCCATGGCTAATGAATTTGTATCACCACATTCCAAGTCACGGACAGAATCTGGTAGATACTGCTTATCTTTCCACTCTTAACAGCTGCACAGGTATTAACGCTGAAGCCTCAAGTAGCCTATTGAAACTGTTGGATTTATACTAGTCTACCTCAAATCAACATGATGGTTTCCTTTAGGGCTTTGCAGATGGCCAATATTTCAGTTTGGAGGCCAAGTTATACACTGATTCAGTTCAGTCTGAACTGAGTTTGGATTTTCTTTGTGTTTGCTTTCCCCACCAAAGTGAGAAACCAGAAAAGTTCTGCTTTACAGAAAATAAAACAGGTAAATATTTGAAGGGCAAGAATGAAGGGCAAGATCCCTGAAGCTGCTGGAGGAACCACCATCTTTTTCACTATGAGCCAGCCTGTCCTTCACTTCAGGTGGGTGATGCAGCCACCTGGCCAGCACCCCCCGACTGACTGTGGCTCCTGGGGGAGGACCTTCTCCCTCCCACAGGACATGCAGCGCAGACTGCAGAGCTTTAGTCCTTCTGCTTGACTTCTCCCCTCCTTGTCTTGTCTCTCCCCCATAAACCCGCATCTCAGTGGTGTGCCATGTCAGAACAGCTCTGCCAGATCCAAGGTGAGGGCTGTACTGGCTGGTGGTAGTACCTTCATCTAGGACGGATGAATGCTGTTTTTGGTGGCAGGGATATCTGCCCAGCTGGGGAACACTGAGGTCACCAGCCAAAACAGTCTGGATTAAATAACCAGTATATTTTTTAAACAGCTTTTCCTGCAAACTGGACAACTTCCTTTTCAACCTGCTGTACTTGAGACAGCCTTCTGTTCCCTGAACACAAAGTATTCACCCCTTTTAGCATTAGGCACCTAATGAGTTAGCCTACCTAATGTCTGAATCACGCTCTCCAATGTTCATAAGGGAAGGCCATCATAACCACACTTCTAACATGGAAGCACCAGATAAGTAGCAGGTAGGGCTGGGGGAACAAAGCCCAAACACTTCCTGTGCTGCTTCTTAGTAGAGGAGTCCCTTTTGCGCTGACCTGATCTCCACTGCTGTCCATACACCCTCTTACATACTGTCATTCGGGTACCTTCTTCATTTGGGCTAGTTTATGAGCTGTTCAAGAAAGCAACTGATTTTTCAAAAATAATGTGCTATATAGATCTGTGGTACAAATACAAAAAGATGTATTATGACAGTGTTTGGAACATGAAGGCAAGTAAACTAAAGCCCAGACATTAAAGTATATTTAGTCCAAGCAGAAGACAATTGGAATTAATTTAGTTCTTACACTTTAATATATCATATATGTATATAAAAGGAATGCTTGTAAAACAAAAACAATTTGCAAGCAAAAAAACCCCAGGAACAAATCTGTGGCACTCTCTACACTCATATGGTGGGTATATTTTTGTCCCATAATGCTAAGCTTGTTAGTTGGGTTTTTTTTTTTCTTCTTTTCTGTATTATTGTACCTAATTTGTTCTTTTTAATAGAAAACTCAAGAAAGTTTGGGTTGTGGGAGCTTTTCCTGTGCTAGCAAACAACAGAAACAGCATCACAACCATTTGGGGCCCCTTCAGCTTAAACAGTACTCATGCTAGTCCTTTTTAAAGACACTGTTTTTTTGTAAATAAACCAATATATTACTAATGTTTTCAGACCCAGAGCTTTTGTGGGTTATACCACAGAAACAATCTTCCTCCTGAACCTGTTTTTCTCTATCAGGTTATTGGCTTTTCAACTAGCTATTTATGGAAAAAGTAACGAGAATCCTCCAAGCTTCTCTCTGGAGACCACTTTCCCAACTCAGTTGAAAGGTAGTCATATCTGTGGGTCTGAAATTTCTGCAAGGGCAGAAGGCTTTGGTTTGTTTCTTGAAAGACGGGACTATAATGGAAAATAGTGTTAGGCTAAAGAAATAGCACTGGTGGTATAATCTGGCAGAAAAATAAAGGCCATCCAAACAAAAGGGTTTGCATTTCTGGAAAAATAATTTTAGTTTTATGCCAACACTGTCTGGACTGAGCAAAAATATGATTTACACCTTTTTAAAACCTTGAACCCATTGCCAGAAGTATGTAAGAAAAGTCAAAATCCTAAGGAGTAAATTTCTTGGGCTGCCATTTCCAATGAGTAAGTTTGATAAATAAAACTTAATTTTTACATCTGCCATGGATTCCGGGGCATGATTAATAGCTTGAATGTTGTGGCCAGTAGCCAATGTATGTATGTGATTACAGCAATCTTAAATATAGTACATTTTGAATAAATATGCCAAAAAAGCGTATAAAAAATACTCCATGCATGCTTGGAAAAAATCTTGTCACTGTGTCAAATATTAAATCCTCATGAAAGTTAAATACCACAGGCATCGTTAGGCAGAATCACAGAAGCATGGGGTGCCACTGGCATCAGCTCAGCTTTGGGAGCTCAATCATTGAAACACCATTTCTGTTTTTCTTTTTTTTTTTTAACTTTTTTTTCAGCTGATTTGCTACATATCACGGTGAAAAAACCCAACCAAACCCCAAACCCCCTACTTTGCCAAAAGTACCAGGTTAAACTGGTTGTCTTTCAGAGTCACCTGCCCAAAAAAAAAAATTTTTTTTTTTTAAAAGTTGTTCATTTAAAAATTATACTCTCCTAACTCAGATTTTGTAATCAGCACGGGTTCCCTCTCCTCTTCAAGGGGCATCATGTTCTCATCTGTGCGGGCAGTAGCAGGAGGATAGTACAGATAACTAAACTCTGCTGCACTTGCAACACAGAATTATTCATTTAATGGTATTTTTACCAGGAAGAGTTCATGGAGATTTCACAGGAGATACAGGATATCCTCCAAATCCCTGTATTTGCAGGACAGGGAATTTTTATTCCTCCTCTTTCCTTACCTTCATGCCATCTCCTCTTCTGCTTCTGCAGTCCTGCTGCTGTTGACTCTTCCTTCAGCACCTCTACCATGCCTCTGCTCTGCAGAGGAAAACTCTGCACCAGGGGATCAGTTTTAGGCAGGAGCAAAAGGGGTGGAAGCTCCTGGAAGTTCAGAGCTTAACTAAGGCTTGTACAAGCCAATCAGTAATTTTAGGTTTAATATCAGCCATATGGTTTTAACAACTTTTTTTAATGAAAACTTACACTGTGCGTCTTTCTTTTGTGCAGCAGGTTTCAAGTACTTGAATTCTGTAAGCCTCCCCTCTCTGTAAAAAGCTAGGTAGCCTTGCAATGGTTTTGGGGTGATTTTTTCCTAGAGTACTTTATCTATCTTTAGTAGAAATTTTAGACACCAGGTTCCCAATTCTGACAAACTGTTCAGGGCAGAAATTTTTGCAGTGAGAGGCACAACATCAGCTATGTAAATCAGCTATGTAATGGAAACACAAGTGTAACCTTAACTTTTCAGAGAGGGAGGAAGAAGTGCCTTTGCTATTAAAGGCTATCCTCTGCCTACCTCCAAAAGGGTGAGGTTCACCTGCTAGAATTACATTCCTTACCTAATTACGTTCTTAAACAGTAATCACCTCTAAAAGCAGGACTTGCTCTGCTCTAAGCAGTGAATTCCGAGCCAACATTTCTATTAAGCAGTATTGACATCCAGTGGAGAGTTAGAATAATTACAGGCATGCAGATAACCAAGTGCAGTCATCCAGTTTACATTCTGAGTTCAGCTTGAAAAGAGTAGTCCATTTACCTTAACCTACCGATACTCTCTTCCTATAAAATGTAACTCTTGGCCTTAGTGTATTCTCTTTGTTAAGAAAAACTGAAATAGTATCATACAAAGCCTACCATTTCTCTGTAAAGGGTTTTCTTTTGTGTCAAGTTTCCTTTTCTTCCCCATACTTTCCCTTTATTGTTGCAGTTGTTCAAAAGTAATGTCTGGGCTGCAGGCAGTCTTGTTTTTTATCAGAAAAAAAAGACATCAAAGCATGCATCTGCCTGTTTTCCAGGACACATAGAAGTGTACCTGTCTTTGAAAAATGCAATTTAAATGCAGATTTGAAGTGTCAGACTCAATTATGTTTCCTGAAAGTTAGAGGAGATGGACGTGTATGAGCCATCTAAGTAACTTCTCATTGCAGTGGAAGCAATGCACAATCTAGCCCTTGCAATAAAGGAAGAATCGGTATGAGACTTGAAGCAGTAGCAATAACCTCATCAGCACTAGTCTATGGACAATTTGGTGACCCCATCTGATTCTAAAAGAGTTATACTCTTATCAAAGAAAGCTAATTTTAAAATATTCACTTTCTCCTGTAAAAGCTGTTGACTACTCATCGGAAAACTAACCATTTTTCAGCTCTCAGCAATCAAAAACTGAACAACTTTTGACAAAAGTGGTGAAAATCAGGTAAAAATCAGAGTAAGACTGAAAGAAAAGAAAAAAAGGAAATGCAAACTGTACCAATGCATTTTTCATAACTAAAACTTTTGTCCTTGTCACTGTCTTCTCTTTCTATACCGCAGTAAAATCTATCCTGGGACACTGGGGATCTCCAAACATCAGCAGCAGAAAATAGAGAATACATCTACTGGTCACCAGTTTAAAAATTGCCTTCTTACTGTACTTTGATGACCTATGCCATAGGAGTTGGTTGCCTTCAGTTTTGCCAAAAGACATTCATATCATAGAAAAGAAAGCTTGTAAGTGCTAATACAGGCTCCAGTGAATTTGCTGAACATCTGGTCTGGGTGTAACTGCTCAAAACTGCAGAAGGCAAAGTGTCCAGCAATGCAGATGCAGATCTGGGGGAGTTTTGTATAGTGCCTCCCAGTGCATCCTGCAGAGGAAAAAGAAGAAGAAAACAAATACAAAAAGAAGCCATGCTGCTCTAAAGGCATTGGTAGTGTCCACATGCTCTTGCAAGTCCGAGGCCTTTGAGGGCAAATGTCTTAGCCCTGGACAATACCCTGAGGAGTTCATATTAAATGGGATTGCTAGGAGGGAAAACCTCTGGTTCAGATACTCAATACCTCACCCTCAGTCCTCTCTTACACTGTCCAGATGACCCCACCATTAGCAGCTCTCCACAAGGATGACTTGAGTATGGCTATGTTCACCCCAGAGCCCAAGACATCTGGTGAGATTTTTTTTTCAAGGACTTGGTAATACATGTGAAGCATGTAGCCACCTTACTTATGAGGCCAAAAGCACTGCTATCAGGAGCAACTGTTCCACAAGAGGGTCTCATACCACGGCCTCACTGAGACAAAAATATGTACAATGAAACATAGAGAGCTACCTGTAAGGATACAACATGGGCTGATAGTCTGGGTCCATGTAGACCACAGGGGTGTGTGAGGAAGGCTGCTCACGACAAATGTCTAGCTCCTGGGCAATGCTGGCAGACAGTATAGGCAGCATGTTTCAAACAGGCAAGGAAAGTACTAAAAAGGCCATTTCAAAGTACTGTGAGTGCCATGGCATGCACGTCGTACAAATTACTGTCTCCAGGCTGACTCCATTGGAGAGGCTCTGAAGGTATCACCGAGATCCGAGTACAGATACCCATGGAAGATCCTCACTGGGGAAGCCTGCATGAGTGAAGGAACAGAATACTTGTTAATAACATGATGATATGGCCCAAAGCCACTGTTCCTTGAAATAAGGCCAAGTCTGCAAGATTCCTTGCACAATGGAAGGTGTAGTATGTATCTATGTATCTCTCTATATGTATCTATGTAAGTATAAAATGTCACTTTTTTTGTGAAATCAAAGTAACACCAGTCATTTTTGCTGGTAACTGTGCACATACTGCTGTTTAATTCTCATGCTGTAGTCATTTGGTGGGTCAGATCAGGGCTTTTGGTTAATCATTCACTTTTACTACCGCCAGATTGATTTGCCTGCATAGTTTTAATTGTTCCATCTGCCCTTTACCTTAACATTTTTCTATGTCACATGGAACAACACTAATTGGTCCCTACTCTTAATTATGTCTACTTTTTCTGCAGTAGAAAAGAATTCCATTTACTTTAGTATAGTCATTAACTTGTTGCATAATTACTGTTGCTTTTCCCAGTTTGTCTTGTAACTGTTCTGATTGCTGTTGACTTCTCTCAATTAGCGGATTTCCCTGGGACACTTGGAAGTATGAATGACAGGAAATGCACTACAAAGACCTGTATTAATAGAATTTCAGGTCTCTGATTAATTGTTACATTTTGAAGGAAAAAATTGTAGGAAGCCACAAATTACAGGGTTTATAAAACATGCAAATAAAAGTCTGTGCATGAGACTGTTTAAAAAAAAACAGAGAGATATCTGAGAAAGAGTAACAAGCCACAAAGTCTTTTTGATTTCTAAAACAATTTTAATGGTAAAATGCCAGCTAATTTTTATGAAATACACACCAGTTGGCTAGCAGGAACATACTGAGGTTTGACAACCACAAGAGGTCCGTATCGTTCATTACAGACCCAGGCTACAGTGCTGTCCACTTCAGTGGAGAGTGTCCTACACGCTCTGCTTATTTTTTTAATCTTCCTTCTTCATTGGTGAGATTGTCCAGCTTTCTGCTGAATTTAGGTAGAAAGGAGCTGCTTGAGCAGGCTCAGCACCAAGCATAGCGATGTGTCCAGCTGGCAGGGACTCCCTGGGGCCAGGAGCTGGCCGAGACGAAGGGGATTGCAACAGGGGTCTAGCCTTGCACCTGCAACCCTGGGAAGAGAGGTAGCAGCACAGGAGCCAGCTCAGTGCATAGCCCCTGCAGTGTGCTGGAGAGTCTGGTACAGGGTTTCTTAGTGGAAGAGCCAATAACTGTTTACATTACAAGAAACCTTTATCACAACGGGCATCTGCGCTGCTATTGCAACGGTGTGGCCAAGGAACAAGAGATACCGTCTGCTTCCTTACTCTTAGAAAGTTATTAGACATTAGCAGCACTGTGGATTAAAAATCCCAATGTCTGGTTTTGAGACAATTCAAATAGAAAAGGCTATATACAACTCTTTATCTCACACCACCTAAGTAATACATGTGTTTTGTTTTGGTTTTGTTTCTTTACAGCACATCTGAATCCCATTGTCTTTGCACTAAAATATATATCCAAGACCAAAAAATTCTGCTTGAGTCTATGTAATGGCTTTTTTCAGAATGCCCACAGCGAGAAATGCCTCTTTGCTTTAAAGCCTGTGCTTGTATAACCATTGGGTCTGCATGCTTAGAAATGGGTAGTCTTATTCTGTAATCAATCTCTTCATATATTTCTTAACCCATTTGCAGTTGTCATAGATTTGGTTGTATATGGCAATCTCTAATCTAAGTAAACCTAGGAACTCACCCTTTTGTCCCCATCGTTTACAATCATCCCTATTATTAATAACTTATCGCTTTGAGTCAAATGCAAGAGTTTCATGGAGTTACAGGACTTCACGTCCTCGAGATTAAAGGTGAAGACAAAATGTCACAAAATAACTTTCCAGTTCTATGTACATAAGCTTCAAAGTGGATCCCTATTGCAAGTAGGAGACGTATGCACAAAAGCTAACTTCTAAACCATCTCACTAGCATTTGGAAATTCAGTTTAGCTCCAGACACCGTGGGAGTGATTTATAGTTTCTGGTTTTAGTCCCTCTCTTGTGTCCATCCATCTGCTTTTCAACTCTTGTGAGACTGAGTTAACTTCCTGACACAATTCCTCTTGATTTCTCAGAGCTAGAGAGGTAGTTCCTTCATGATGCTGCAGAGAGGTTTTGTTCACTGTAGTTCCTTATCCCCTCAAAACTGAGTACCTCAGATCTATCTTAGACCTCAGAATTTTAAAGCACTTCATTAAAAACAAAGAAAGGAAGATAGTATTCTTGACCTCTCCCAGTTTTATCATAAATCCTGATGTCTGATAAATACTCAGTCTACTTTTTATCTTTTATGTGCCATACATCTAAGAGACCAGAAATAAATGATTGTTCTATTCCACTGCTCTCTTGCCAGACTGTTATAAGCTTTCAGAGCATTTACAAAGTGTATAAAAGCCACCATCTCTACACCTAGAGAAGGATTCAAGACACTATCAGGTAATCTATCTGATATAGCTGAAATAAACAAAAGTCATTTGATCCGGATTCACTTAGAGACCATACAGGCAATATGGCTTTCCCTTTGAGGATCTTTCTTAAAGAACATATGAAATTATACTCGTAATTATATCCATAAACATATGAAATTATCTGTAAGTCCTCCCAACCTGAAAACATAACCTCGCCCTGCAGAAGAACACTGTCCCACTGTCCCTTTTAAGCCACTGGTCTTTTGCTGCTAAAAGTGTTTTCAGTAGGAACTATATTTTTGCAGTATAAAGCCTCTTGACTATGTCTATTCCCGTAAATAAGAAACAAACCAGGCACAGCTCACACCCTGGTTGACAACTGCGGTGAAACGATGAGCGCACTCTTGCCTGCTTCTGGCTGGTGCCTGTTAGTGCTGCCACAGACCATGGTCAAGCCCAGTGCCTGCCAGGGACCCTTCCCACAAAGCAGCCTGACATCTCTGTTTCGAGAAGGCAGTGAGTTTGGGTGTCCGGACAGGACCAATGCCATGCTAGTTGGCCTTTAGTAGAGAGAATGACCCCTGGCCTCCTCTAGTTGGTGGTGTAGGCACTGCCTTTTAGACAACACCAAAATATTTGTTACAAGTTATATCAGAGTTATGCATTCAACAACTTGTTTATCCATTTTCTTTCCAAAAACTAATAGCTGTAAAGATGAGAATGCATTATGTTCTCCAGATGGGTACGCAGCCTGAATTAGTGGGACCTGGCAATGCCAGCCCCATCTATTTTTTTCGTAAATGTTGTTGTTTAACCCCAGCTGGCAACGAAGCACCACACAACCACTCATTCGCTCCCCCTCGCGGTGGGGACAGGGGAGAGAATCGGAAGTGTAAAAGTGAGAAAACTCGTGAGCTGGGATAGGGACAGTTTAATAAGTAAAGGAAAAGCCATGCACACAAGCAAAGCAAAACAAGGAATTCATTCACTCTCCCACTGGCAGGCAGGTGTTCAGCCATGTCCAGGAAAACAGGGCTCCATCACATGAAACAGTTACTCAGGAAGACAAAAAGCCCAAACTCCAAATGTCCCCCCATTTCTTCTTCTTCCCCCAGGTTTTTATGCTGAGCTTGTCATCATGTGGTGTGGGATATCCCTCTGGTCAGTTGGGGTCAGCTGTCCCAGCCGTGCCCCCTCCCAGCTTCTTGTGCACCCCCAGCCTAGTCACTGGTGGGATGGGGTGAGAATCAGAAAAGGCCTTGACTCTGTGTAAGCACTGCTCAGCAATAGCTAAAACATCCCGGTGTTATCAACACTGTTTTCAGCACAAATCCAAGTCATAGCCCCATAATAGCTGCTATAAAGGAGATATACTCTATCCCAGCCAAAACTAGCACAGTAACAGAAAGCATGGAAGGTTATTTTCAGCAGATTTGATTACAGCAATTGAATTGACTTATCCTAAACTCCTGTGTTTGGATGAGGTGACTCATACCCTAGCTGTACTGATTTCTCTCCATGGACAGGTGAAATAGCTTAGCTTTTGGACATCTAGAGACAGCCAGAAAAAGGCCTCTGTAGTTTGAAGCCCCATTTCAATGAAGCAAGGCAAGAAATCCTAGCATTGATGTTGTGGTGGTATAAATCTTCTGCAGCAATTTAGCAATGGTGCAAATGTTCCCTCAGTGGGCCAACACTTGATGCTTGATGGTATTGTGATCTTGTTCCGCTTACTTGCTCAAAGCAACCTACTAAATTATCAGAATGAGCAGAGAGAGCAGAAGTCTCCTTCTATAGCCTGTTAGAGGTTGTTCAGAACAAAGAGACTTCTGTGCTTTTCGTATGTGAGGCACCTTGTTAAAATTCTCTTCAAGAAGTGCAGCTATTACTAATTAAACTTCCTTACCATCAAAGTAGCCACATAAATCAGCCCCACAATAATGGTTCTATGAAAAATACTTTATCAAGCCTTCTGAACACACTTTAATGCAGTGCAACTGAAAAATAACAAGAGATCAACAACTTTATTTCCTCTGGTCAAATACTAAACTGACCAACTTAGGTGAAAAGCAACTTTTATTTTGTACCTACAGCTTTGATTCAACCAACAGTCCTGAATACAGTATATGATGAATTCAGCTTTTGCCAAAGACATAAACATATGCAAATGGCCTTAACATCAGCCTGTAAGACTCACATCATGCTCTCAGATGCCGCTCAGATGTGCTACAGTACATGGTAGAATGAACCTGCAACGCTAGTGATATGTTAGGTAATATTTCTTGCTTATATTACCTTTTATTATCTTTATTGGTTGTTATAGCCCTCTTTCTGCCATTTTCTTGTTTTTTATTTTTATTCACAGTTCCTGAAAATCAAAACTATACAAGTTTTCTATAATACTCAGTTCCGCAGAGTTTCAGATTCCTACCTGCCTGGAACTGATATTCTATTTAAGTTAACATTAAATTTGGTCCTGACTCTTCTGTGGTTGGCCACTGGCTCTCTTAGTCTTGAGAACCATCATTGTCCTAATGTAGATTCCCACCATATGTATCTTTTCTCCCTGTCCTGAGCTATTGCATATGCTGATGTCCTCAAGTTCTCTCTCTCATGAAAACTCTCATGGGTATAAATTAAGTCTTGGGAAAACAGAATAGTTTAAATATACCCAGAATTGTTTTACCTACCTCTGCTTAAGCACTGAGTAGTAGAATGAGCAAATGAAGATGATTGCGGTTTCTCATTTTTTCATTCTGATTAATGCCTTTTCCCATTTGACAGACATTAAGGCAGCTGGTCTAGTTTCTTGTCGGCAAGACACATAAAGTATCTTAATCTCCTCTGTTACCTATTTCGTGTGGTGCCAGTGCCTGCATCTTCTGGGGCTTCACATATGCAAAACCATCCAGTGACAAGAGTAATACTGTCTTGATTTAAGGATATGGCATCTAGACAAGCACCATTTTAAATTAATGGGGAAACATCTATTCCCAGCTTGAATCTGTGTAAGAAAGTAGAGGTTGAGAAATTCTCTTGTGAGAAAATTCTTTGAAGATCTACACTCTGGTATAATATTACTGAATGAAAGCTTAGACCCTGTGAAGTATATGTCAACATTGCTGCTGATTTCTGTCAGCCCAGAGCTGCTTCCAATGTCTTCAATAGAACAAAGGATTTAGGGTTTGGGAGTTTTTTTTAATAATAAAAGTGGAATTTTGGCTGCCTCTTCTGCACAGAGAGACATACCAGCAGGTGACAAACAAGTCAGAGCTGTTTTGTAAATGGAAAATTTATGCACAGCAAAGGAGAGGCTGTTTCACAATGTTCAGAGATACGCTAGAGCTTTCTTGATGTACACACAGGCTAAGTAACCTCCTTCTTCTCGCTTTTGGATGCAGTAGGTATGTTGTGGCGAGAGAAGCACCAAACAGCACAACATACTGGCTGATAGAACTGGTGAAATAAACATCAATCATTTCTGGAAAGCAAACAGACTTGTCGGATGACAGATATAACAGGCATCACAATGATACCGATCTGATCTCCACCCATCCGGCCTGTGTAACTATAAAATAAACCAAAGGAGAAAACCAAAACAAATTGGCTGCAAGAGCAATGGGATTTCTTCTTTAGACCAGTGCCAGTTAATGGACCCCTGCAAGAAAACAGGAAATCGTTTATAGTTTTAAAAATATTTTCCATTTTTGAAGTTGCTTACAAATTAATTTCCTAAAAGGAGAAAAAGAGAGAGAGAAACATATTAGGCAAGCTAAACTAAAAGCAAAAGAAGAGCAAGACCTCCAGCTACAGTGAGAAAAAAATTATTTCCGGAAATGTCATAGATTGTTGCTTGAGAGTGCTCTGCTGCAATAATTTTTGTAACAAGCCCACAGCCAAATCCACAGTATTTTCACCATCCAGCTGTGTTCTGCAGCCATTGGGGCAAATTTGAACATACCTTTGAGAGATGGAGTAGTTCCTATATCCCACCTTACCCCCAGAAGCATACTCTGACAGTCTATCCTGTTAACCAGTGCTGGTCTGCTGAAGATTTAAAGAGGCAATGCTTCAGCAATGGCCCAAAAAATTCCAGCTAATCTGAGATGCTAAAGAGAGAAACCTGATTTACAGATGCCTTAAAACCAACAACAGTTTCATAGCACATGAGTACACAGTCTCAGTCCTCTCTCCTTCTTTCTGGCTGAACTTTGACCAGTCTGTTCCCCTCCGGAATTCCACACTCAAAGCATAAATGCCCAGTTTAGTCTCGAGCAATGACCAGAACTAACACCACTGATTGAAAAAGGCCCTATCCATTACTACTGTCAAAGGCCCATGAGAAATTCCTTCAGTTCTGTCATGTTGTTGACTGGAAATGCAGCAGAAGCAGTATTTAAATTAAGAGGGCATCTGTACTACCAGAGACTCCTTTTGTTTGTGTCTCAGGATCAGCTGACTTCTGTGTCTACGAAGATGTGGGTTCTACTGCATCTTTTCATGCACTTGGGACAGTCATAACTCTCTGTCTCTATCTCTTTGGTGAATGCTCCAAGATATGTAAGCCCTCAATATCATTGAAATCAACCAAACTGTTCAAAAGATAGGGAGCAAGTAATGCACACTGAGCAAGTTTTCTAACCTTGTTACTTCCAGAAGCTTGGCTAAAATGTTTCTCTTTGAACGAATTGCAAAATACAATGCTCAAAGAAGAACTTGCATTCTTAATGCCACCCTCTGCTCATTTGTATTATCAGTAGGCTGTAGATTAGAGCACGAACCCTGCCTGGGTAGTGTACACAACAGGCTCTTGCAACAAGTGGTTTCAAAGCAGTACACAACTAAGGGGCTGAATGCCTCCTTCCTCCTGCGCAGCATCTACTGAGCCTGGCGCAATGTGAGACCTGCTGCCACCACTGCCCACAGCCTGCTTCTAAAATGTTCTTGCAGTTTCTCAGATTTCTCTTCAATAGCTCCGATTTTTCCACCCTGAGGAACAGAGAATGATCAAGGGAATCGCATCTCTTTGAAAAGAGATGTGATTAGTCACTGGGAGAGGAAAAAAGCTCTCATCAGGACTCAGTCAGTGCCGAGGAAGAGACTGGGCTCCATGCCAGAGTGCTATTAATTCTACCTGGAAACAGATTAAATTCTAGGTCATCATTCTGGACATAGAAACCTTTTCCTTCTTCCACATTTTCAGCAGGGCTCCAGAGTTTTTGGCAGTGTTTTGAGCATTGTGCTCTATAAAGCAGTGTTAAATACTGCACAGTTATAGTCAGGAAACACCTCAAAGTCCCCTAATGTCAATTAGCTACTTCCTCTGCAAAGTCATAAGCAGATGCATGAGAGCAGCTCTCCAGGAATATATTTGCTAACAGGTGCATTATTAGGAAGGGAAGAAGGTTGTTTATATTAACGGGAAGTCCCCTTCAAAATTGCTCGTCCAGTGTTTTCTGTCTTCTGCTGGCCTCACTCTTCCCTCTCACTTTTCACCTGCATGTGTTGGATAATTAGGGGTTCAAATGATGCATGAAGGGCCTCTGCTTCTAGTGACTCATAGCTTCAGGGATTATCCAAGATTACCAGAAGGCTTATGGTTCCCTTATGATTCCAGAAGAGAAGCTGTCTGGAAGACATTGGTCTTCATAGATGCTGTAAGATTAAAATTACAGGGACTGCTGACAGTAGTGATAAATATGGCAAGCCAGGTCATCTGCTGGTATAAACTGGAGCAGCTTCACTGAAGGCAGCAGAGCTTTGCGAAATTACACCAGCTTGATGATCCAGCCTGTTGCAAACAACTGCTGTACAATGGTTTTTTTTCGTTTCCACTATAATAATCCAGTTTCTTTCTCACTGTTCATCTCTCAAGGTGCAGAGGGCCAAACACATTCTTTTTCCCTAAGTTTAGATCACCAAACTCATGGATTTATGCAAACACAAGTCAGAATCCCAGGCTATGCTGACCTGGACTCATTTTTTGGTGAACTCTGTTTTGACATGGAACCAACAATGACACATTTGTATCCAACCCTTACATTTCAGTACACTAAATCCATTCAGATTGTAGATGTTGTTCTCATGCTAAGAAAGCACTCCTCTTTCTAGCTCCAGTGTCAATGGGTAATAAAGCATTCAAACTGGAAGAGATCAGCTGTATACACCACACTTGAAAACACAAACCCTGAGGAAAAATCAGTGTTTGCAAGAAACTGTTGCAGAACTTGGAGTAAATTGGTGTGAAATAATGCAGCTTGCCATGAGAAATGCACTGGCACAGTCCTGTGCTGTTCTGAGGGAGAGAGGGACGTTCTGCCTTGGTCTTATTTCACAGAGGCAATGAATTAAAACAAATTAAAATGCTTGTACTGGCTTCAAGTTACAAGCTGGAGACCTCTACACATGCATGCAAGCAATTTGAAGGTGCTTTTAGAATTTGAGAATGAGTCCATCTGCCAGTTCAGTTGAACCAAAAGCCCTTCAGAGATGGCAATGGGTGCACAGAGCAAGTGCACAGGCATATCATTTGATCCTGTTACCACTTCTGTGCTGCATCTAACATACTTCAGATCAGCATGGATGCTATTCTGTTGGACTACTTGGCCCTTTCCCTCTAGGGACAACCAATACACGGATATATCTTGCCTCATTTGAAGTATCCTAAATATATTGCGTGCTTAATGAGAAGAGGCACAATGTGTCTTATCTATACCAGATGAGGGCTTTCCTTCAGGGGAAAGCATTTGGCCCTCGTATTTTCCTTGGACATTTTGCAAGTCTGCAGTTAACTTAGGAACCTGAGTCCCATTTAAAAACTGACTGACAGTAGTTCTACACCACACAAGGAAACACAGTGCACAGATAACAAAACAAGTGCTCCCAAGCTACGGCGCAGAAAATGTGTGCAAACAGCAGCCCCAGTCTCCAGCACACTGCAGCCAGGTCAGCAATGTGCATCTGAGCTGCAATGTTCTGCCCTGAGCTGGGGTACAGTACAGATGAGATGCCCAGACTCCTGCCACTGCTGGGACTAGGGTAGCGTCTGCTGCATCAGGAGTCTCCTCATCGTTCTCTGTGGCATGACACAAGGGTATCCTTAGGCTTCAAAATTTCAGGGAAGAGGTCCAAGAATCACTGCCATGCTTGTGCAAATGTTACTTTTCTGCCTTAATCAGGCAAGCTCTATTACAGCTTCAGCAACAGATATAGGGACTGAGTATAAGGAAATATGGAATTTGGCCCAGAGCCCTTTTAAATGCACTTCTACGGGTAATTTAATAGCTGTATTATAAAATGTTAATGTTAGTATAAAAATCTGGGGAATTTCGGGCCCAAACTGGGTTAACTTTTTTCTTTCACCCTCTTTCCTCACGAGAAGCTTGTTTTCTTTTTATTGCATTCCAATAACGAGAGACCATTTCACACAGGTACATCTGCAATATGTTACAGGCAGCACAGAATATTAAAACAACCTGTGCTACTGCTAGTGAAACTAATAAGGGAGGTAAAACTTTTCTCAGGCTGAGAAGAAAAAGGTGCCTATAGCAGGAGGAACTCCATTGCAGAACCACATTACTGAAGGTACTGCACTGAACACTGAAGTAATTTCCAATTCAAAGTCTTGTTTCAAAAAGCAACTCTGCTACTCAAAGAGGGGAGCTGGGCTAGGGTGAAGTGGTGGTGGTGGTGGCCAGGCAGTTCACATGAGGTTATGTTTAGATATGGATCAGGGTTTTAAAACAAAACAGTAAGTTAAGACAATAAAAATGAGGAGAATATAAAGCAGCGAGAGAGGAAGTTTATACATTAACCTTACTTACTACATAGAGAGGGGCAAACCTGTCTACCCTAATCCTCTGAATCTACATGAGTGTGAAAGTTCACCTCCAGTGTTATGGAGTTTACGCTCAGCAAAGGATCAGCTGTGAAATAGATTGCAAAGCCAGGAGTGAGAGAACAATTCAGCTGAGAAATGAAGAGGTGAAAGGGGAAAAATGAGCAGAAGGAACAAAGGGGGGGAGTGGGAAGGGTAGCTGAGTGAGAGAAGCCAGAGAAACAGAGAGGAAGAGCCAAATGGAAAAATAAACAAATAGTTTCTTTTTTGGTTAAGGCTTAGGAATTCCTGCTCCACAGAAAAATTACCATTTCCAGATTTATTTATTTTTTATTTCAAATTGGAAGGAAAACTCAGAAAGGCAAAAGAAAGTCACCATGGAATTTTGTTTAAAAATTGCTTTTTGTGGTTCTGGCCACCCACCTGCTTACCAGAATGGCTCCCAGCACAAATTCAGACAGAATCAACACATTCCACCAAAATGTCACTGTCCAGTGGAAAGTGGCTCCACTGGAAATACTCTGTCCAGCTGTATATCCTGTCACTGCTTTTTTAAGCTGTATAGGTACCCGAGGGGAGCTTGGCTTCAGGAATAAGAACACAATATGGTCTGCTAGTGCACATAATTTTTCAGTTTAGATTTCAAAAGGGAAGTTACTAATGTGCAGCCCAGCTTTCCAAGAGCAAAAAAATCAAATCTGTTTTATTGTTGCACATCTACTGGTAGAGGAAGAGGGGGGGAATGTGAGAGGAAGAGGACAAGACAGACACATGTTCATTTAAATAATGTGTCTGTGTGTGTGAGGGGAAATTCACAGAAATTAATTTATTCTGCAGCCCGCTGAAGGACTCATAGCTCCACATTTGTTTCTCCCAACTCCAAGTATCCTAGGCTTTGTGATATTTCTTGTAAGTTTGGTGAACAACTGCTAGCTCTTTGCTGGTGGGGTGGTCAAGCCTCAAGTACTGAATACTCTTGCAACTGGTTCCTACCTCATGTTCCTCCCCCACGAAACTGGTACTTTGCACATTGAGAGAGCAACATCATGATGTCTTCCCAGTTTGTGATCCCAGGCAAAACCATCTCTCTTTCCCACGGTTTTCACCCTCACGGTGCAGCTCTGAAGGCTTTTCACAGTTGCAGCCTGTGCCCCGGTTCTTGAAATCTCACTGTTTCTTCAGGGACAATCAGGGCAGGGAGCTGACATGGCCAGGATGGGACAGCAGTGATGGATGTGGACAGCGGTGGGGATGGAACAAGCCTGGGGGAGGGATGGGACATCATCAGCATCATCCTGAAAACAAGCTGGGCTTTAGCCAGGGGATATGCATGGGCAGTGGGAGGAAGGCACAAGGAGGTCTGGAAATACAGATCAGTAGCATTTGCAGATGAGGAGGAGTGGGGGGGATTGGAGCAAGAAGGAGTCTGGAGACCTGCAGATTGAAAAACGCTGGAGGAGTGGGGTTGAAAAGGTGAGCAGAAGAGCATTGGGTGGGAAGAGGATGGGGGCTGGTGGTGGGTAGGACTGAGAGATAACATGGGGCAGTTTACCATCACCCACCATCTCACCACAAGAGACTCTTCATTCCTTTTACTGTGCTTTATTTTCATGTAATTAAATGCCAAATCCAGCTGGTCTGCTTCATCTTAAATCTGCCAAACTGGCTGATCCGGCCTGAGGTGTCCTAGAGCAGGGGAGAGGCTGTGGCCCAGTACTGTAACCCGGACCCCATATTCAGAAACTGCTCTCCGAGGCTGGCATCATGCCCCACACCATGTGGCTCGTCAAGGCAGATGTGCTTCATCATGTAACTCCACACAGCTGTGGCTGGTCTTGGGGAAATTTGCACTAACGTATATGAAACTAGAGGGAAAAAAAAAGGATCCAGCTACAAAGAGGGTCACATTACTTTGACTTGAGAGCTTAGATGACTACATCCCTGCCGCTGAAAGCGATCCAGGATCTGTGAATTCACTTGCACATATAGATGTTTGGCAGATGCATCAGAGAAAAACATGTGACTCCTCTATACTTCATTAATAGGTTAGTTTATCTAAGGTAAGGGACATAATACTGGCTAAGAAGGCCTTTTTCTGCTGTATCAGTTCTTTGAAAATGATTTGGAAGCAGTTCAGATTTTCATTCAGATTCAGTGTTCATTTCCAATAAATTTATTTTCAGTACCCCTTATATTTATGCTCCTTTCAGTCTGTTTTCCTTCCATTTGGCAATCTGTATGTGCAACTCTAGCTGTTAGCTGTTGGGCCTGGTTGCTGCAATGGGAACTGGCTGAAGTCTTAAATTATGTTTGAGAGCTTGATCCCACTTGAATAAAATCAAAGAGAGCTTTCCATTAACTTTAACATGAATAGCAGAAAAATCAGAAATGAGGAATATTTTACTGCTTAAAAATATCCAGGAAGTTCTACAGCCCTGAACTTCAGTAGATGTATACTGCCAGGATGCAAAGATGAGATATAAGGCTGATTTATCAGAATTCAGGCTTTAAAATTAAATTAGTAGATCTATTTACCAGCAGAGGGACAAATTCTATCCTTACACACATATTCCTCCTTGCAAGTCTTTTGCACTCAAATTCTGCGCTATGTACATGAACAAACTACAGTTTTAGTTTGGTTTAGTTTGCCTTCTCTTCTTTTTTAGTTTGCTTTCTCACAGTTCCAGAACTTCTCAGGTGCCATCTCCAAAAGTAGTGTTTTTGCACTGATAATAGAGGTATTCTGGGAAAACAGCCTCTTTGTACTAACAGAACAAGTCAGAGACATCCTAAAAGGCAGGCTAGTGCAATGATGTTTTATAGCATCCTGCTGATTTGCACAAAAACCCTTTGTTGATTCCCCTTGGGTTTTTTTGACCTTCAGCTGTGAACTCCCCGGAGGCAGAGACCCTCTCCTTTTAATTGTATGGAAACTCCTTAGCCCAGGAGGAATGCTACTATGAGCAAAGGACAATTTTGAAACTTTGTGAAGCTGCAAATGTTAGGTGGCAAGACCTTTCCCTGTGGTGATGTGTGCCTTCTCACACAAATGGTCCCCCCAAAAGTTGGCTGGACTCCTGCTGAGAATAAATGCTTACCATTGCAAATAAAAGCTGTGATTGAGACCTTAACGCTTTACTCTTAGCCAGGCAGACAATAATTCATTTGTACTTGATTTTTCATTAACTCCTTTTTTGCTAGGAATCTTCCCAGGGCTTTTTCTAGTTGTATTAACCCTAAGATCTTTATCTTCCATGTGCTTTTCTTCTATATGAAGGGAAAAAGTGAAACCACATGAAACTGGGCAACGCACCAGAAAACATTTATGAAATTTCTGGTGAAGTGTTTTGTCATAACTACATAACAATAACATACTATATTCATTAACTTGAACAAACAAATCCAATAGATTATTAAAAAACAAAACGAAGAAGAAAGCACAGATGCGGTGTAACTTTACACTTTGACAATGCAGAGGACAGATTTACCAGCTTGTTTACTGCTTCTCTTGATGAAGGAGAAGAGCTAACCCAAAAGCCATAGGCTGATCTACAGCAAAGAACATGGGGGAAATCCCAGTCGATACAGGTCTCACTGGTGCCAGTAAACTGGCAAGCTCCACAGCACTGTTAAGGATACAGCATTTGCAGCTGTTTAACTGACATCTAGTTAAACTTGATGGTGGTAAAGGTAATGGATGCTCAGCAGAGCACTGAGGTGTCGTCTCCTGAAGTGACAGGAATGTATTCCTCATTTACCCTCCTGCAAGCATGGACTAAATATTGGTCTGCAAGTATTTGCCTCTCTTTCCTTTTAAAAAATACATGGTTGCTTAATCAAGAATTATTTCAGTGTCACACAGCACACAAGAGTGTACGGTCTGTGCAGTAGTTGGAGAAACTCACTTGAGTGACTGATTAGTCCAAGCATTCTCCACTGCTGAGCTGAATTCAAGTTATGTAGAAAAACTTCTGCCATACAAACAATCTGCCTCAACCATAAGCAAGCTAGCTTGAACAGTAGAAGCAATAAAGCTTAATTCATGTGGAAGTCCAGGGAGACTATTTTATTGTACTTCTGAGGACAAATTTATCTTCAGGTAAAACTGCAGGCTGATTTATTTTGCAAACATCTCTGTGGTACGCTGCCTGTGCTTGTTAAAATCCAGCTTGCTCAGGCCACCCCTTTGCAGGACCACACTGTGGGACACAGACATATCCTAAATGTGTGTGTAAGACCAGTTCCCTCCCTGGAGAAGGGACATGGCAAAAAGGAGGTGGGAGAAAGAAGAAACATCAGCTTCGCACAGCTCTGGCCCAAAAGCACAAAAGAAGAAGAACTAGGAAGAAGGAGAATCAGGAGCTCAGAACTGTTTAGATGCAGGTTAAGGTGCCAAGAAAATGAAAATCAGACTGTTCAGAGATGGATGCCACATGGCTGTGGGTAAGGGGAGGAAAGGACCACTCAGGGTCACAGCTCCTCTGCTCTTATGTAAGGGGGAATGTACCCACCTCAGCCCTCTCAGTAAATCCATCTCGGAGCTTTTAAAAGCATTTATTTATGCTTGTTCAGAATACTGGGTCTCATGAGGCAATTAAAAAACACTGATGGAGCATTTCTAAAAGTCCAACAGCTATTTCAAATATGAAAGAACAAAGACTAGGCTGGGATTCAGGGATCTTACAGAGTAAGAAAGCATTCACAGTGAAGGAAGTGCAAGTGGGCTGTGTTTCCTACATTAAAGCAGATTAGTTGTGAAAGAGTGATGGGTTTTGTGCATTTTTTATTCATTCTCATGTGAACTTGTACATCTGTTAGACGTTTGTGTACTAGTTTATAAGTAGTGGAGCTATTTAAGCTGGTAAGACATACAAATACCCCAAAGGGAACAAGTATGTTAACATGTACAGCTGTTACGAAACTGGCATTTTCTGCGCTAGGCCAAAAAATTATCATCGTTGTGGCATTGCCACTAATTCAGAATGAATATAAATGTTGAAAATATTATTTGATTTATCATACAATGAAGGTCAGATCTGTAAAAATTCTTTTTTTTTTCCTTTTAAATAGACATGGTTTTAAGCTTTCCACTGCACTTCATTCCAGCGGTTCCTTCCGAGTTGAGTCTCACATCTTGTGGAATACCCTGATTTGATCTAATTGCAAGGAATAATTTCCCATTCTTATATATAGAGGTATTTTGGAAGAGGGTTTTGTTTTTATTTTAAATGCAATCCTGCTGTTCCAGCTCATGTTTGTTTTCCTAAGAGAAATGAAAAATGACTAGAAAATGGGTAAGAATTGCATTACTCCCATCCCTACACTTTCTTTCTTCCTTTTAATTACTTACTGTATTGCAGAGTTTGGTGATGCTTTACAAGGAGTTGAAGTGAGCTGACCATTGTGGGGGAAAAAAGGCTGACAACAAAAAACAGTGGCAAAGTGGTAAGGCATGACGGTGAGAGGCAGAAAAAAGCCATGAGCAAATTTAATCATCAAAGTCCAGCACGGTGAGTCCTCTGCCCTCTCCTGTCTAACCCAAAGTGGATGCTCTTTGCTCAGAGAACATTAAGAAAGCCTTGCAAGACTAAAGTCAGTCCCTTATAAGAAAGGAGTGACTTAGGATCCTGAGGAGAGATCTTGGGCTGTGAATCCCATGCAGGAGCAACGTGGATGCTGCACCCACCCCTATCCTGGCAAGGTTCCCACCTGCCTGCCCGCGGGGTATGGGCTGTTGCCATCCGTGCACTTATGGCCCCCATGTTCCACTTGGAGGACAGCTTACCTGGACCCCTACCCTGGGCTTATGAATTCCTCTTCACCTCAGCCCCTAATATGGCAGTGCTGAGCATCGCGATGCTCAGCCTCCTGGCATAATTGTCTTAAATCACATGGAAATGAAAATCAAATGCAGGAAGTGCTTACAAGCGCTTACAAGCTTTATCAGGGCTTGTGTTTCCTGTGGTGGCCTCCCATCCCAAGGGAGCCTGTTAGCTGGTTATAGATGTGCAGAGAAGATCATCCCATCCTGCTGAGGATTTTGATGTCTCAGCATTCATTTTGTCACTAAGTCAAAGGAAAGCCCTGAACTCCACAGCAGCCCAGCTGCCCGGCTCTGCTCAGTGCCTGCATCTGTCCAGGCTGCCTTCCTCATTGATGGGAAAAGACACACACTTCTGCAGAGGGATTTGTCTCCCGTGAAGTTGAGATTGATCTGGACCGAGCTGCAGCCAAGCCTTCCAGAGCCCCAGTTTTCCTTCAGACTCTGCTCCCAACAGCTGAGAGAGGATGGGGAGCAGGAAACCTGGGCCACAGGGTAATCGGCCTCTACTGAGAAAGTTGAAAGCAAGCTAGACATTTTGTGATGGAAATTTTTCTGCTTACCATCCATCCCCCAGCAAAGTCAGGCCATCCATGTGGAAAGTTTTGATTGTGATAGTCAACGAAGAAATATGCCATTGGGTAATTTCTGATCTGGCTTTATTTGCAGTTGTTGTCCTGAAACGTAGCTTTTTGAACATTGATGAGAATACAGACTTATGAGTCAGAAGTGGCCAGTGGGAGAGGACAACTTAACTGTCTGAGCTTACCTTTATTTCTCGTACTTGTAATTCAAGTAAGATATCATGAGCCCCTTTTCTTAATATCTGTCTGCTTATACCATCCCCCATTTCCAGCTGTGGACTAGCAGATTGCTGGAAATGAGTGGATGCTCATCTTAACCAAAAAAGAGACATCAGAAAGAACCTGGATTAATGCTGAGAAGGGGAGGTTCATTTTTTAAAAGATACTTGTGCTTGTCACAGTGGAATTAAGAAATCTTATTCCTCTCACTTGATATATGGCACATTCCTACTCCTGTACATCTGTCCGGATACATGCCTAAGCAGCACACTTTCAAAGTGTCCTTGAAAGTGGCTCATCTTTTGTGCATGACTTACAGGATGATAAAGTCTCTGTAATAATCATTTATTGTTTCCAATTTCCATCTGTATCCGGGTGTAATGTTCGCAGATTCAAAAAGCTGGAACAGGCAGGTATGGCTAAGTAGCCCACCTGGCTCCACTTATCCCCCTTTCAAATTAGAGGCAATGTAACCCAAAACCTCTATCTTCTGCTTTTTAACATTTCACACAAACTCATTTGGGAAATTTATTGTGGCTTTAAAAAGATCTGACTTTTTTATTTGGTGCGTCACACTGCAAGAACAGTACAGTACCTGTTAGCCAGATGGTACAGGAATAACAGGCCAAAAGGTACCAGATTTCTTATTTAGAGTCTGCTGTGAAACATGCATATCAGATTCAGGTGATATTAATGAAAAAATAATGCTGGAAAAGTTACAAGCCATTATTCCATGCAGAAATGGCATTTTTCCCCTTTTACAAGCACTCTCAAGTTAAATAAGCTTTGAACTTTCAGATCTTTCTGTTTGCGGGGGTTTGCTTATAACAGTCATGTAGCCAATATGACGACAAGTTTGGAAGAGGCCCAGGTATTTTTAATCAGTGAGACCATGCTGCAATGTATGAAACAGATTTAAACTGCTTTTGCCTTTACATGACCAAAATTTTCTCTAACTTAATATAAAATCAGTGTAACCAACTGACCAAATTCCAGGAAAATTTACTGCTCCTTAGCAGGCTAGGCTGCATTATAATCTTAATTGTCAGCCCTAATATGATCTTGCGAGGGTTTTATGAAAATCAATTTAGTTTTAGAGATCGTAAATGGTGTGGCGGCTCTGTCAGCATGAGTGCTATCAAACTGCTTTACTGTCATATCAAAATTAATATCCCGTTTTCTTTCTTGTTGGTATTAAACCGGACCAGATGTTTGCTTTGAGTTTGTAAACCCCTGGTAACAGTGACAAACAGGATGAAAGTCATAGGGGAAAACAACCCCAGCGCCGGCACTCGGAGCCAGTCAGTCCCCACCCCGCTCTGCTCCCCGCTGTGCACGAATAAGCCATCCCTCCCACGGGGTTGTTTGCTTGCTCGTTTGGTTGTTTGTTTGTTTGGAGGGAATTGGGTTAGAGTAGCTCAACTTCAAATGAAAAACACACCCTAATCTAGCGGGACCTGCACTGGAAATAATGCATCAGAGCGTCCTGGCCCTTTCTGAGGCCTGATCTGCACTAAAGTTTGGCCGCTGGAGCTGTGCTTCAATTAGGAGTTTCCAGACTTGCTGACACAGTCATGCCAGCAGAGCCCTAGAGTAGATGGGATCTGCTGGGAAACAGCTTCTTTTGGTCATCTTGTGTAGTTCCTTTGGGGAACACTGTCTGCTTTTCTCCTTAGAAGGGCTTGTTCCTTTAGACATGCCATCAGATCCTTCCCAGCCCAGCCAGCACCACAGTTCACCATGTCCTCACCCCCTGTGACTTTTCCCCTCTTCACATCCATGGTCACGATCACAAGTGACATGGTGGGATATGTGGGGTCACATCTTCTAATCACAGGGACACACTGAAACCAAGTTACAAGTAGGTTTCCTGCCATGACCATGGGGTCAGCAAGGAGAGGTGATGAAGCTGCACAGGAACTTTACAACTAAGAGAAAGCCTTGGGTAGACCTGCTCCAAGATGTTTGATCCTCCTTCATGTTCCCTTCTCTCAAATAAGCCTGCACACCACCCCATAAGCCAGTATGTCACTATCTCCAAACTACTGGCACCATTTCTTGCTTCTTTCCTCCTAGGGAGACCTTTGGCATTCAAACACTGTCCCAGTTCAGTATCACCAACAGGGTCCTGACTCAGCCTGCTCAAAGCCTCCTGCTGCTGGGGCTTTCAGCTTCTTCATGGGCAGGTCCTCTTCACCATGGGGGCTGACCAGCCCATCTCAGGCCCTTTCTTTCTCTGGTAAGCTCACCACAGGTCTTGCCTATTAGTCTTACAGTTCACTACCTAGGGAGCAGCCAGATACAAGTGAGACCCACCCATGGGGTGACTCTGGGGTTTTTAGGCCTGCCAAACAAATATAAAATTCAATGAATGCATAAACCTACCCAATACCTCACTTGATAAAAAAGTTAACTCTAGTGATGGCAGAGGTATGCAAAATAACTGCAAAACCTAATCACAGCAGGAGGAAGTGTACAACACTCCTGATGTCAGCTACTATTAACATCTGTGTAGGGTGTTCTTGCTACGTAACATGGAAAATGGTAATTCCTATCATTGTCCTGTTTTGTAGGAGCATCATAGTTTACCTGACTTGTGAGATAAGATAATGAGCTGAGGTCTTAAATTAAAGTGATATAGGAAACTGTTAGTTTCAATAAGGGCAGAATTATATCTTTAACTGTAAATTTACAGTGTTTTCCAAATTTAAGACAGGCCATTTTAAAAAACAAAGATGAAAAAGGGTGCCTTTTTAACTTAGAATAATATTGACGTAATTTTCTTGGATTTTCACATTATTTTGAAAAGACCTTCAAAGCAGGTCTGTCAAAATGTTATTAATAATGTGTAAAATGGCTCATATGTTAACTTCACATTTCATTACAAATTAAAAAAAAAAAAGAAAAAATAAAGAAATACCATTTCTGCAAAGTAAATTTAGCTTAAGTGCATTATTATTTTTTGCAGCGAAATGAGTCATTGACGTAAACCTGTGAATATTTTTTGGTTTTCCATGGTTTGATGAAAATTAGACATATTCCGTTAAACTCATATGATGAATGTGCAAAATCATTTGAAACAGAAAGGAAAAACATATCTGAAGAGGCTTTTTTGCAGCAAGATTTAAACTGCACACAGCTTCAGTCAGAAGACTTGGAAGGCAGCTTAATTTCTTTGAGCTATGAGACAGAAGGCCAAAGCCCTCAGCAGAAGTAAATTGGTATTGCTCCACTGAACACATTGGAGCCGTGCTAATGGCAAAGGAATTATGCTGATTGACATCAGATGAGGATTTGGCCCCATTTTGTCTCCTGGGTGAATGAGATTTTCTGTGTTAAAGAGAACACTGTTATTCCACAAATGGCAGAGCACTGTCGCCCTAAACCCTAACTCATTTTTTAAAACAGTTGATTCCCAAAGATTCCTTAATCTAAATCAGGGTAAATGGGACAAAACAGGTTTCTGTTTCCTAAGATCGTGATGTGGTGCTCTTTGTTGCTACTCTGAGTTTGCACAAGTTCACTGTATCTGCTTGAACATGGACTCCTGCCTATGAATGTTGTCTGGCCACCAGACCAATACTCTTCAATTTTTGTTAGAAAAAATAGATGCATTCCTAAGAAACCAACACTTGCCTTTTTAGCAAGTTTAAGTGTTTACAACTAACAAGTACCATCCTCCGCAGAATTCTGCAGCTTCAGAAAAGAATAACAACACATGGTTTTAAAATCTGTGAAATTATGCTTTTATCCTATTAATTCACAGTTTTTCTGAAAATCCACCTCATCTGCTACCACCTCACCTGTCCCCCAGAGTCCTTAACTCTTAATTCTGCTCTCTAACATTTGCAAATACATACAGAAAAGTCAAAATAACAAATTATAAGGTGACAGTGAAAGCTTATTTTTCATGCACAGTGCTAATCCATACTCCGGTGGGGTGGATGTTTCTTGGCTGCAGGCAGATGCTACGCTTTGAAGTGTGGCTCAAGTGCTGAGCTGTATCTTGTGTTTGACAGCAGGCTGCTGGCATGGAGGCCACTGTAACCCATATCTCTAGTGATGACTTACACATTTTTCAGTGCATCTGGGCCCTAATAATTGTATATCCTTGTTAGAATTTGTCACACTCCAGGCTACAAGCAACCTCCTGAGCTCTACAAAGTGTGTAGCAACACCATTACATTGGTTAGAGTAATAAGACACATACCACATACAAGATGTATGCAATACATATATACCCTGGAGAACCAGTTGAAAGTAAAAGCCTGGGATCACAAATTTTCCATGTGCCCTATGGCTCTACTGCTGCAGAAAACTGTCTTGTGCATAAGGATATGCCTCAGGACGATGCATGAACATTAACTAAGGTAGCCCTTGCTGCCTTGCTTTCTTGTATCACCTGGGTTTCAAACTACCCAGCATTTTCCATGCCAAAATAATTTTGCTCCCAGGTGCATGACAAAGTCTCAAAAAAGAAAGTGTAGCTGAACTACATTTTGCAAGCTTTTAGTTATTCCCTTCCTTGCAGCCTTCTCTCCCTTTCTGCTGCCTACAAAATTAATTTAGTCATAATGCCTGTGGATTTGCTGATTCCCTGTCACATCTTCATGTGAACAAGTCACTTAAGTCCACAAGAACATTTGTGTCTGTTTCTCAGTCTGACAGTTGGGTCAACTGCTTCAGACCACAGACTGTATGTACTGTGCTCTTAGTCCCAGCATGGTTCAAAGCCAGTGTAGCCCTATTAGCATTCCTAACAGCACACTACCTGGATATCTAAATTATAGCAGGGTTTTGACACAATCATTCTGTTGTCAGCATAAACCAAACTTTTCTAGACTTTAAATTTTTCTATTTAAGCAGCCTGTGGCAATAAGCCAGGTAACTGGTAGTCAAGTAATAACAAATCCTCTTCTAGGGACCAAGAGAGTAAATCAAGAGCTTTAAGGCAAATTGTCTCACTTTAGCTCTGCTCAGGTGAGGAAGAAATCTGTGCAGGGCTGCAAGGTGTGACACAGGACCCAAGGGATACACATGGTCTCATCAAGCAGCAGCTGGAGCCCAGGTAGAAGACCTTAGCAGTCTGAAAGGAACTAAATGCTTTGTTAGGTGACTGAATCCCACTTAATTTATCCAATCTTAATTTGATAAATAGATCCACTGAAGTCCAGAACAGATCAGGGAACCTCTATATTTTCTCTATTTGGAGACATTAGCATGTTTGTGATGGTCATGGTCCATCATACACAGTAGTACATAAACTGTGTTCCCCTTTGAAATATTCTCTAAATATTCGGTCTGGTGGCTTTCATTTCTTGAGTAAGTGTCAACATTCATTTCTGTTTTCATCTCTTTGTACATATTTTTCATTTCTGCCTACCTAGTTCCGGGCTCTCTAATACATTTCTGTTCCAATATAACTTAAAGTGATAGCCATCAGACAATAGGCATAAATTCAAACCATGGTTCTGCAAGTACAGAAAGTTTATACTAACTATATCACCTATTATTTCAAGTTTCAGGAATGGCTGCCATATGACCAGAAATACATCAAGTGTCCCTCTTGGAAGATATAAAACCCACTCCACCTGCTCACAAAATTCTCCACACCAGCGTGAAATCCATGGCAGTTGTTTCTTTTACATAATGTTGTCGTGGTTATTGCAGTTAGAGCCATGGATTATTAAAATTGACTTGCATTATTAACATCAACTTATGGTCACTGCCATCCAAAAAAATTAGTCTTTCAAGAATATTTGAAGCAAAGCCAATTTCAGCTCTGAGAAACTGCTCTTGAAGTCTTTTGTCCACAACTTTTTGCATCTGTAGCACATCTCCTATCCTAAAGCCACAGGGATTTTTTTTTCTCTGATGGTTTGTGTATTTCTTTGTATATATATTTTTAAAATTATGTTTAAACAAGTTAGCCACACTGTACTCCAGTATGGCCTCTTTATTCTATTGATTCAAATCCTTTTTCCACTGGCTGAAAGACTGAGAAATAATAATACAAAAAAGGTAATAGCAGGAAGTTCCCTGTGTCACCGTAAGAGTCCGTGTGTAGAATGCGAGCAGAATCTTAAATCACAGGGAGAAGGTAATTCATCGTAATTGTTTGTGCTACGGTATTAAGCATGTCAGAGATAGCACATCTGGATCCTTTGTACCACGATCACAGTACCCAAAACCGTATCTGACAGACAATTTCCTGTACTTAATGTGATGAACTCTTTCAGAATCTGGAATGTCTCTTTGAGCAGAGGACATTTTTGAAATCCAACCACTATAAAATAAGCCCTCATTTCCTTCCCATTTCAGCACGCGCTGTTGTGTTCAGTAGTCTGTAATTCCTCATTTGTGCTGACAAACAGTCCCGTCCTTGATCAGTTTGCAAGAGGCTCCAGGGATCCATCATACTTCCCATCAGGTTGGGTTGTAAACTTCTGTCTTGTCACCCCAATTGCATTCCGGTTAATGTAATTCACATTCTGGCTCCCTGAATTCCTCTCCCAGTTGCAATTAGATATGACGTTCTCATTCACTTCCTTTTCTGATGTTCTGAGCCTTGTTGCCACATGATCCTTACTCTCCAGCCCATCTGTTTGCCTGTCTATAAAGATATATGGAACTGCGATAGCCTGGCTATTCAGGCAACGTGCTCCCAAATCCTTTGTTACAGAGATGGGAGAAATGATTGCAATTAGCGTGCTATGCAGTAATGCAGTGACAGTATATTTCTTTGGTATATTCATTCCTATTCCTAGTCACACCATTACTATGGTATTACTTTTTATTAAACAATTTCCTCAGTCACTGCTTTTCTTGAAAGAGTCTGTTTTAATCCTATGCCAGAAGATCTAAACAGTATTTACAGCAGTAGACACTTGTCCAGGCACGGACCACTGATAAATAATGGAGGCTCTGATGAACAGCCAACATTCATTTCCATGGCTCCACTTTCTAATATTTGTTACTCTTAATATGCTGCTAATCAATGATACAGATATTAAGCCTTAGTCAAAGATGGTTTTGAACAAAACCCAATACATTTTTTAAAATAATTTACTTACAGTAGTAAGTACATTCAATTCCTTTCTCATCCCCAGCGGAGTCAAATTTACAAAATATCTTTCCTGGTCTGAATTAACTCTAATAATAAAGAACTTAATGTCAAGTTGAGTAATGATAGATTTAATGGTTCAGAGTGTAGCTGCTGCTTTAATTCATGAATATAATAAAATGGAGTTTAGGAAACATTTGTATTACAATGAAGTAATATGTTCAGCTGAAACTTTAGCAAGAAAATGCATTACAGCAACTAAACAGTCAGTATTCATATATCAACCTGGGTTTAGCTGATCTGGCAAATCTTTTAGATAACAAACACCACAAAAGCACAGTTTGAAACAGCTTAGAAACACATTATGTTCATTTAATAGCAGATGTGAAACTACTGACATTTGGGCCTTTTAATACAATCCCTGGAACCCACTGCACTAATTAACCTCCTTACATTAGCAAGATCACAGACTCAGTGTGAAGAGCTGGTGTGCTGAAATGCCTTGAGACTGTTTTATGAAGTTGTCTGAGAGAGCACTTGGATTTGTCCATATTCAGTGCCTGGTTTTCTTGCCAGTTTCCTCCATTGCCTTATGTGAGCAAGTCCATTAGCAAAGTTTAGTTTAATTTTCATTAAAAATTGGCCCAACAGTCTTTTCCAATCTTGCACAGGTTAATGTAGATGAAGAAACTGGAGTCTCTCTGATGAATTATGCTAGCTGAATTTGAGCTCTTCACAGATCGGGAAGGAAGAATATTATAAGTCTCTTATCCCTCTTACTGCTCAAGGACCTCTCTTGCCTCTTATTCCTTCATGCCTTTTCCACTTCTCTGGTTCCTGTCTTCAAAAGAATTCTGGACTGCACGAGCAAATTTTATAAAATCTAGGGGTAAGGGGATACTGCTGTGGAGACTTGTTTATTCTCTACAAGGAGAAAGAATTTGTAAGTGGATTTGAGACAGAAAGGGAGGGGCACAATTTTCCCATTCCTCCCCGGTGTCCAGGTTCAGATAGATAAAGGATTCAACCCTATCAAGTGGTGAATGACATCACCCCTCTACCTCCCCAAGAAACCCAAGCAGGCTCAGCATTTTGCAAAATACACCAAGGGTCAGCTTACAGTTCAAAAAAAGAAAGAGTTGAAAAGAACAAAAAGCAATTTAATCCAAACCGCTGCACAAAAAGAGAGCCCTTCAGTGAAAGGATGAGAATATTGCTATTGACAGGGGTGGGGAGAAAACCTGCCAGTTTTCTTGATATATAATTATCAAGAATAATCAAATTGCCATGGATAAAGACAGAAGATATCCAAGCCTCACTTTGGTCCCAAAATGAGGTCCTAATGTAACATTTCCCCAAATCAACACAGCCTGGTTCCCTCGTGGAGAAGCTGTGTCCAGGCAGCTTCCCCAGCCTGAACCTTTGCAGGGGTAGGTTTTGATTCTGGCCTGGAGCAGCATTAGGTATTTGCCTTATAACTGGCTGACCCAAACAACCCAAAGTCAAATACCCCCTCAACTGAGGAGCATTGAATCCAGCCTGAATCAGCTGAGTTTTCCCCCATGCCAGAAAACCTTTGGCTAAGCAGTTAGGACAGGTCTTAGAGCAGAGCCAAAGAACTGGCTTTTATTTTTGTGGTTTCAACCCTATTTCAGAATTCAAACTGATAATCCTCCATCTTAATTTAAAAATAAACCCTGTTGCCTCACTTAATCATGTCTCTAAACATGCTTGGGTCAGATCTGCAGTGTCCTCCTGTCCTTCCCAGAGGGAAAGCCAGCAGTTCCAGCTCCCCAGGGTCATTCTCCAGGCATCCCCGGGGCCATATAGCTAACAGAGATGTCTCTTGGGGCACTTTTTAGCTACCAGCTCTGTTCTGATGAGCCCCAAATGCAACACCAGCTTCTTAGGGTTCCTGACAGCCAGCAAAATTTGGGGCAGATTTGGTGTTGCATGAAGAACGGGTTGAACTGGGTTTCAACATGACAGCCAGGACACAAAGGTGGATTGGGACCAAATTCCCCTCATGCTGAGCTGAGTGCAGCAAACTCTTGGACCTTGATAAGCTCAATATCTTTATTTATTTTTCTTTCAAAATAACCTGTCCTGTTTCTTTCATTCTTCTTTCATTTTTCAAAATCAGATCTCTTTTTTGTTTGTCTATCTGCCGCTATCTTTTTCTTAATTGTTTTTTGTTTCCAGTAACAGACTTCTTACCACTCCCTTCATTCTTTATGGCATTCCTGACATTGCTTTACTGACTCATAGTTTACCATAAACTATAACTTTTTTTCTTTTTGTATTCACGCTGTATTTTCCCCTCAAATGCAATCCCTTCTGAGAACAACACGTTCCCCTGAAATCCCGTGAATAATGTAACAAATCATTCTTTGGAGAGAGTTTGACCCAGGTGTGGCGTCTTGTCTCTTGCCATTAAATAGCTGTTTGGCTTTGACATGATAAATCACTAGTTTGTATTAAATAGGCTTGGTTTTAAGTTGACATTCAGCTCCCCTAGCAAAGGCAGGGACGCATTGTCTTTCCTCCTTCCACTCTTTGCTTATACTATTTAAGATTACAGTGATACATGTTTTTTCTCCCTTTGCTGTTCCAAAGCACTAAGGTCTTGGCCATGTGTCTTTACTCTGTATGCTTGATTTTACTGGGTAACACTGAGAGGAACATAACCTTGGATGAGATTGTTGTGAAAAAACCAAAAACAATCTTCCCCAACACCCCACAAAAGAAAACCCTTATGGTTTTATTGTTCTATTAAGGATTTATTGTCAAATTCCATTTCAGCAATTTCAGACATCACGATTAAAAAGTGGATGTGGGCTCAGAAAAATGTCCCATTGTTACTTTGAGTCAATTGCTAACTCAAAATGTTCTTTGATAACAATACCAGGAGGGCTTCATGAAGGAGTGGTACTGGGCTCTCTGTTACAGCACTGTGGCTCTGAGAGGGACATTCCTGCACAGCAGATGAATCTCATCCTACCAGCCCAGAGAGTAAGCAGGGCTCATTTCCTAGCAGGCTGGATTATGACTGAGCGAAAAGGTCAGTGGATCAGTGAATACTTAATGGAATATTATGCTAATGCATAACCTGACTGACCACTGCTTCTATTGAATTTAAGAAGTTCAGTATTGCAGGGTGGGATTCATTCACTCCAACTTCACCTATCTGCAATGCAAATGACTCATTTAACCCCTTTGGACTTCTATTTTAGAATAAGATGGCTCAAATCCTATATGTGCTTATTTCTTTTCATTGATTATAAGGGGAGTCCAAACAAGTAGCTCAGATATGGCAGGGGGGGTGGACTAGACGATCTTTAAAGGTCCATTCCAACCCAAACTATTCTGTGATTCTATGATTCTATGAGATGAATTTGTACTCTGTAGAGTTCTGCATATGACCAGATGAATCCCATCTGGACAGATTTCTCTTTGGTTTATGCTTGGTATTTTGCTGTTTCCATTGATAAATGGAGGAGAAAACTTCAGGAGGCTATAGAACATTACAAGTAAGTAAGTTTTGCAACGTCAGAGGCAATGGTTTTAGAGGCAAACCCACTTCAGCAGCAAATTGGTAAGATTCTGAATGACTTTATTGATTCAATCCCGCTTAAACAGTCATGGTACCATATAATCGTAGTACTTCAGTTTTATGCCATAGAGCATTAGGAAATAAAGACAAACTGCCTAAATAAATAGAGGAACTATTCACCTTGTTCCAGATGAAACTCTTGTGTCAAAGTTTGTCACTAAAAAAACATTTTGCTGTTGATTTTAATGGCACCACAGTTTTAACCAAAAAGTCTGTGGTATGATACATCATTATATTGCTGTAAAAGGAGGATATTTTGAGGGCTGTATCCAAAACATTGAAGTATTATGATTATATACTGCCATGACTGTAGGAAGGGCCACAATCCCTTCAGAGGTATACCTGCTACAGCACAGATATAACCACGGCCACAGGTGCTTCGAGAAGTACCTGCTCTGGTGTAAACTTATTCACGGCCACAGACGCTTCGGGGTGTCCTGCTCCCACGTGGACTCATCCACAGGTCACAATCCCTTCAACTCAGGTTCACACTGGGGCTTTAGCCTGTCCAGTACAGCAGCACAGAAACAGCAGCAGTGATGTCCTGGGCATCTGCCAGCCCAGGCTCATGGCTGTTGCTGTTAATCAAAATGTTCCCAGGCACAGCAGAGTACAATGATAAGCAGCACAGTGGTACAGCAAGTAGCAAAAGCAAAGAGCAGTCACTAACGAGCACTTGACTCTAAAATACAGTGAGGAAAGTAAGCCCCATGGCAAGCACAGAAGCCTGCCAATTAATAACCAAACAGCAATAACAGCTATAAATTCCATCTAGCACATTCCAATCAAATCTGTCATTATCTCAAACCCTTTCAGCCCCAGGTTAGGCACCAAAAAAGAACTGTCATGGTTTAGCCCCAGCCGGCAACTAAGCACCACGCAGCTGCTCACTCACTCCCCCACAGTGGGATGGGGGAGAGAATCGGGAAAGTAAAAGTGAGAAAACTTGTGGGTTGAGATAAAAACAGTTTAATAATTGAAATGGAATAAAATAATAATGAAAATCATAATAATTTGAAATGAAAAGGAAAATAACAGAGAGAGAGACATAAAACCCAAGAAAAACAAGTGATGCAAATGAAAACAATTGCTCACCACCAAATGACTGATGCCCCACCAGTCCCCGAGCAGTGGCCCCCCCACCAACCTTCCCCTTAGTTTTATTGCTCAGCACAATAGCATACGGTCTGGGATATCGCTTTGGTCAGTTGGGGTCAGCTGTCCCAGCTGTGTCCCCTTCCAGCTTCTTGTGCACCCCCAGCCTAGTCACTGGTGGGGTGGGGTGAGGAGCAGAAAAGGTCTTGACTCTGTGTAAGCACTGCTCAGCAGTAACTAAAACATCCCGGTGTTATCAATTTCCAGCACAAACCCAAAACGTAGCCCCATACTAGCTATGATGAAGAAGATTAACTCTATCCCAGACAAAACCAGCACACCAGGCTGTAGACAACCAAAACTTACATGTATGAACACGTTGCTTTTATACATCTGTCTCCCCCAGAGTAGCTACAGGATTGGATTGGTGTCCAAGCCAGCGTACATTGTGCCAACCTCATGTCAATGTTCATGACAAATCCCTAGCAGTAGTACTCAAGTTTACAGCTGCCTGAAGCTAACTGCTTCTGGTAATAAGGGTGAGCTGTAATATCCCCTTCATGTCCATCCATTAGGCATCCACAGCTCTGAGTCCCCTCTCTACGGGAGACCTTCTGGTCCTTTGTTCAAAGTGGAGAACATTCCTTCTCATGGGAAGGAGTACAAGGAAGAGGAAGATGCAATTTCCTCTGTGTTTTGCCCTTCTACTCCCGATTTTTTCTGTAGTGATAATCCAAGAGTCCAGCCGCCATCCCATGGGCTGGGTGATTCGGGCTCAGCTCCCAGGATTTCAAATCCTGGGTAAGATATGCACAGGAAAAAACAGCCTGGGGAGCAGGAGGAACCAGAAACCAGTGTTTCTCCTTCCAGTGAGTACGGCTGGGTTATGGAGTCATGCTTTTTCTCTGGTCCAACAAAGTTTGAATTCTTCTGGCACAGTTTCTTGAGGTTCAGCAGAGGGAAGGGCAAGTGCCAGAACTGTCTGATAGCTAGATGACTTTCCTAGGAGACACATGAATTTCTGAAAGCAGCTCTCACTGCTTGGCCTAATGGTCTGAGTGCTAGGGAAAGGGTGGGGGACAGGACAGAAACTTTTCCTCTGGATGCGTTTTAAAAGAAAGTGGTTGCTGCAGCTGAATGTTACCTGAAACCAATCCTGTCAGTATAAGGCACGGGTAAAGGTCTCTGCTCAAGCAAAATTTTTAATGTATTTATAAGTAACAGTTGCATGGCTCTGTCAAGACAGGAGTGGTCTGGGTGTGCTTTGAGACAGTTATGGGCACTTTTCAAAGTAGAAAAGCATGGTACATGGTTTTCTCTTAAGAGCAGCTGTCTGAAGGTGTTTAAAGTTGCTCCCAAAGATGAAGATGGGGGCCCAGCGGGACTGATGAAAACATCTAGCCCCCAACACACAGCAGTGACGCCATTGGCATGCTGTGGAAAACCTCAGCAGATCCCTATGGGCATTGTCAGACATCTTCACAGCTTTAAAAACTATGCTCCCTGATGCCATTTAGCTATATCAGGGAGCCACCTGGGCCAGCAGCTCTCCGGGATCCTGGGATATGGGCAGGGTGGGGGAGCCCCAGGGGGCTGGGCAGGGACAGTCAGGGCTGTCAGTGCCTCAGTGCTCCAACACTCACAAGCACTGGTCAATCCAAAAGCAGGTAGGCCTCATATTGCTGCTTCTGCATTACCAGCTGTGCCCTCTGTTGTCCACCCACTTCCTGGAAGCCCAAGGCTCCTCTTAGCCACTCTGGGTGAGGTCTCACCTGCATGACTCTTATGTATGTCTTGCCTCAACATGGGCTTGGATTTCACCCTTGATGCATATTTGCAAAACACGTGCCACTAAATCCAACTTCTGTATGCAACCTAAACTTCATTTGGGCCTGAGAGTGACCATCTCAGCTGCCAGGATATTGATTAGAAGTGACCTGCGAGGGAAAAGCAGCTTTCCTATTTGGATGAAAGTTGGTCCCTGGGCTTCTCACAAGCAACAAAACCCTGACCATATGCACCATATCGAGTGTTAAACTGACCAGCGACACTCGTAATGAAAATGCCCTGCCCCACAAGCAAAGCTGTCTGGGGGCATGTGATTCCCCGGACCAGTCAGCCACTGCAAGATCATTTGCATCTGTTTACGGTGACTCTGCTACGGGTGGCGTAACACCCATGTAGACACACTGCATGGTGAACTCAGCATCTCAACATGACTTAAATGTTATCTTCAGACAAAATAAACTCCTCAGAAACAGAAACAAAGACATTTATTGCAAATAAAAATTCACATTCACATCATTAATTCTTATGAAGTATAAGGAGGTAATTTTTCAAATTGTGAAGCATCCATGTGCACAAGGGCTGCCGTTTTCCTCTGAACAGCTGCCTGGGACATGCATATATTTATCTGAATGTGCCAAGCCAAATATCCCTCTATCTACAAACGTTATGATTTGGCTGGTGACATCGTTCTGACACTTCCACAGTTTCATTTTCTCTGGATCTGGCAGTAGAGGCCCATAGAAAACCCCAAACCGACAATCTGGAAAACAAAGACATTTCTGGTATTACTTGGCAGTCCTGGAAATCCCAGGATACAACTGATACACGGTGGGAACATTTTGTTTGCAAATGTCTTGGATTTACATACAGGCTAAATCTGCTATGCAGAAGATCTTTTCCAATATAATTCTTAAAGAACATGACTCTAGAATGTAGCCATTTTGATGAAATCAGTATGTACCACAGGTAAGACTGCAGACATGATGGAAAACGTTCATTTGTTTAAAAGATGGATTGCCTGTGTGGATGGGGAACCCTGTAACTCTGGGGATTTAAAATGCAGTTGTTAGCTGCAGTGGAGCAGCAAATACTGAGAAGTTCAAGAAATTTGGACAAAAATTCAATCTTTTATTTTCTAAGAAATTTGGAGGAACTTTCTGATTTCATTGCATATTCTAAGGGGTTTTTCCCTTTAAAATCTCTCTTCTTTTCCACTGTCATGCTTTTTTATGTAAATAAATGTGTAAAAGCATACAAGTGTATAGGTATATGTATCTGTACATATACCCCACCATTTTGAGTGGCAAATGATCATGCCACAAATATTTTATATTCATCAGTAATAGATCTGGGATAAAAACACTGAGTCTACTGAAGAAGCTGTTGCTTGAAATATAAAATTCAGTAGGGTCACCTTCTGTAGTGGGAATTACTGGGTGAAATTCCACAGCCTGTGACAGACAGCTGGAGACATCAGCAGATCAGAAAGCCTCCTTCTGGATTTAAAATTAACCAGTTTCACAAAAGTGGAAAGTAGCTATACGACATTTAGGAAGCTGTGAACATCAGGATGCTTCATTTATTTAAGGAAGAGATGGTGGAGATCGTACAGAACACAGGAGTACAGCTAAGATGAGGGGATGAACTCACAGCTGGAATAAGCTGACAAGGCTTCCCTTACATACCATGCCTGCATTTTCACTTGTGCCCACGTGAAACCGGGCTCTTCTTCTCAGTATCATTTCCACTAATAGGGTGAGCTGAAATCATTAACAGCCCACAAGTGGCATAGTGGAGCAGGCAGAGGGGGGAACGCTAGAAAAAAGCACTTTTCCTTGTCCACTTCTTTTTATCTGGATTTTTCCAGAGCAGAGAGATGGTTAAGCATGTGGCCTTCGATTTGCAATCACTTGAGAAGTCGTAATATGTTAAAATCTTTGGAAAGGTTAAATGTTTATCAAGTGTAAATTGCCAGCTGACAGTTTGTGCCAGCTGAGGCTCATATCATTTATTCATGTTGTTTTCTAATCCTTTTATGATTGGGAGAGGCAGCCACCACAGAAAATGCCAGCTGGAGACCAGGGAAGAATGATGGCCAATGAACTAAAGGCTACAACTCATGTAACTGCAGTAACTAGAGCAAAGTGACTTATAACTCACCTTCAGGATACAGATGCAATTTTACACTTCTATTATATTTTTAAAGGATTTTTAATATTGGTGTATTTCACCTATTTCCCCCCAAAGTCTACATATAGTTGAGAGACCTGGCCCCCCACATATAGCACCTTAAATAGCATGAAGCCTGTGCCGAGTAATAAGTTAGTGGCCTGTCCTCTCCCAGTGCTGCAGCTGTGTAACTCTTCCCCGCTTACTATTATTTTCCTGGAAATGTATTTTTGAGTTGGGTCTCTTGCCCACTCTTCTACCACGAGGAGCGATCCTCTGCCAATGATGTTAAGAAGTTTTCACTTGGAATAACAGACTGAACTCTGCACAGCAATCTTCGTCTTTTCTGCTTTTCCCTCAAACATCCATCGGCGGGGGGCAGGGGAGGAGGGAAACCACAGAGGAATAGTGAAAAGAAAGAAAATGACCGAAGAAAGCAACATGATGAAATCCTCTGTTTCTTTGTCATTTTCTCCTAATCAAAGCCTATCATTCATCAAGTACCTGACTGCATAACCTCACTGTTTTTCCTCCTCTCTTCAGAGAAAATTTTGCATGTTATTCTTTAGCGTATGATGAAGCAATTAAAATAAAGAGCTCCCATACTCTGCTTTTTTTTACACACAGGAATATATGGAGCAACACAGGTGTGCACTCAGGCACATCCATGCAGAATCTTGATGGCTAAATTATGACCCTGGAGTAATAATTTTGCATCATAATTCTTCCGTGATAAGAATATGCAGTTTAGGGGCTAAGCTTTCTTATGAGATGAACTTTTTCCTCAAGCAAAGGAGAGAAAGAGGAGGAAAGGACTGGCTATTGTGCCTCATGTCCACAGGACTCCTTGTCAAGGCACAGCCTGGCTCCAGGGCTGCCAAATCTTTGCAGAAAAAGTGACACGTGATACACTTATACAGGCAGCAGGGTGGTCTGATCCCACCTGAAGTTCTCAGCTCGGCAGCCATACACTGTTTATATGAAATAGCAGTAAGATTATAGCTAAGGTGAGAGGTGGTTTTCCCTTGTCTATTAATTGAGCAAGCCAGGTGTTTTAATCCCATTCCCAGTGTATTTCTAAGTAGAACATATTGCTTGTCAGCTACTAAATATTTTAATGGTGTATACTGGTACCTCAATAACAGCCAGTCCAAAGGCGATCCCCATAATTATGAGCAGATGGTCTTTAAGGTATTGCATAATCACTTGTCCACAAGGCTGAAAAATAAGACAAAATGATTAATTATAGGTAAACAATATTATCCTAAGGTTATTAGGAACGCATCCTCTAAAATAACTCCTTTCATGCTCTCTCTCTCTCTCTCTGTGTTTAAAGAAAGGCTATTTGAATTTACTCTGGCTTGTTGCTAACAAAGAACACAGCTATATGTACATTGTGCTCTGAGAAAGATATCTAGTTTTTGTCTTCCCAAATATGAAGATGAATTTAGTAGCTGACCATAAAATGGTACAATTTCAAATGAAGGGATGCAGCTGTAATGCCTAATGTTTTCATGATTTTCAGTTGACAAGGAAAGAAGCGTTTATTCTTACTTTCACTTGACAATCATTTTCTGCTAGGAAAGAGCCAATGCAGCAGCGGCCAGATCTGAAAGAGGACTTCAATTTCCCACTAAAATGATCTTTGGATTTGAAACTTCAAAGCCTATTATTAGAATTGGGCTCAACTGTCAATATTTGGATATAAATCCTGGCTTAAATATCAATTTTGACAGATGTTTGGTGGTCTTGGGCTGAGGCTGGGAGGAAGACAGTGATCATATCTGAAGTTCTATGCAGAGCTACTCTCCTTTTTAATAAATGCATACATCTGTTCTCATAATGACTACATCTTCTCCAGGCATTGACAGTACTCCTTTTGCAAACTGCAGGGAAAGCCAAGTATGGCTTAAATCCATCAAAACTATGGTACTGTTCCAACACTACAACTGCCTTCCCCCCAGATATTGTTATATTCTTTCACCATATTTCCTCCCTCACAGTAAACACATGGATCTTCTCCTTCTAAAAAACCTCTCATTTAAGCTGACTCAGAACCGCACTGAATTTCAAATCTTTTTTCCTGGATCACAAGAGTTGAATGTCTTTACTAGGATCTAACACCACCATGAAATCTATGTGTTCATGTGAGCGATATCTTGCACCTGCAGTAATTTCACTGATGGCTTCTCATGTGTCCTTTGAGGGTTTGCCTGAGGCCAAAAAGACATTAAAATGTGGCCGAAACAGCCTCTTTGTATACATCTTATTTCCAGATTGGGTTCTGGCATCCTCTGCTTAACCAGACTGTTCCCTTGCTTTAAAACAGTATTTGCTTCTGTGGGACTACACAGGGAAGAAATTAGAGTTCAGGCAGGACCTGGCTAAGGAGCTATGCATTTAGAAAAGTATACAACCAGATTTGGACATTTGCTAAAATCTGCTTTGTGCTAGGTGCAGATTGGCAAACTTTGTACGCCCAGCATTCTAAAAATGCAGCTATTTTTTGCTTGTTTTCCCCCTTTTTTTTTCATATTTTTCTTTGTATGCATGGAGTCCAAATTTCCATATAAGGAGACAGATAAATCTTAAGATTAATTAACTGAGATCTCTTCAGCCCACCTACCAATTTCTGAGTCTGCTTTCTTGTTGCCTGTCACCAGACATCTTTGCCTTATATTAACTGCCACAAGCTTTTCAAAAGGTTGTAGTTATAGGAAATTACATTTTGAGTATGCTGCCATGAAGGCTACAGTACGTAAGTTTTCTTTCCTGCAGGTCTTGCAAAATGAGTGTGGGGTTTTTATTAAAGGACTATAAAACCCCAAAGGTCTTGCATTTAACGTGCTCATTTTTCAATATCCCTTAGCTCTTTGAAAGCCTCTGGGTCAACATGTCTACCACCAGAATAAGCTTGGGTGGGAACATAGCCTCCTAACCTCATAACAGAGCCAAAGGGTAGCTGATGTGCTCCTCTGACCCAGAGGCATGGCCTGACCCCAAAGCCATGATAGTTTTCACCCATAGCAACCATGCAGACTGCTGAGGTCCTAACGGTTCTGCACTGCACAGCTAAAACAGAGGCGTCCCAGGAAGAGGAAGCAGCAGCGTATTTCATGTATGCACAGTAATTTCATAACAGATGGCACAGGGGCAATTCTGTCTAATGAAGATAAGGCAAAGGCAAAACTTTGCCTTTTTGGAAAGATACAGACTGCTGACTATGCCAGTCACCAAAGACAACCTTGTTTTTGGAAAGAAGAGCAGAATGTTATATTTTTCTTACCTTTTTATAAATGTATCTGTTGTGATAAAGGATGCAGAGGTCTGTTGATGCGTTCTCTAGATCACACTGACAGATTTTTCTGCTACCAATAGGAGTATTAAAATTTTTTCCCCAGTCTGCAGGCCCATTCAGCAAACCACAGCACTGGTTCTGCAAGAAAGGAGGAAATGGGGAGATGAGGAAAAATGTGGTGATTTTCAGTTCGAGGAGAGTAGGCGAGGGAGCTGAGAGGAAGAACAAAGGAGAAATTTCCCTTTATCTTTTCCCATGTGGAAGTTGTCCCAAACTGGTATGTCTCAAACACCTTCTGCATTTCCATACCAGTTATAAGAATGTAAGTGCGCAAGTTTAAAAAAAGAAAAAGAAAGTGCAGATTTTCAGTGTACGTTGCTCAAAAAACATTAACATACTATAAAGCTAGTAACTGTCAGTGCCAGAATGGAATTGGAACATGGAACAATGCTGGGTATAGTATTTTTGACAATCAAGTCTTCTTTCTGCATGGTTATACTTGCAGAAGTTAAGTAACAGCTCCAGTAACATCCCCATTTCACATCTTGAAAAGCCAGGCTAAAAATGTAAAATTCAGGCACATAAAACTCTGAAATCTAGAAAAATAACCACCTTGAATGATGGTTAGCCCTTTAAATTAGAAATGGACTGAGGAGGCCAGGGCTTCATTTGGGGTTTGTGAAACCTAAACCAGGTGCAGTTTCACTTCATGTTCTACTTTATCCAAGCCACTAAAGCTCAGGGGTGCAGACTTGGGTTTGAGATCCTCCCTCTTTTAAAAAGCAGATGGAATTGTTCACATAATTTTGTATAAGAGCAAAGGCCATGGGACATAATAAAGCAATCTTGGTCTATTTAAAAATTAATACTGTAATTATGGGATTTTTTCATTTTGCTCACCCTTCAACTATCTCTCCAAGGAGCAGCTTATTCTATCAGAAGAAATAAGCAGAGAACAGGGCTGGAGGTAGAATGGGGAAGTAATATAAGCCTCCCAAATATTGTTTCTTCCTTCCTTTTCTTTCACACTAGCCACTTTTAAAAATATAGGAATTCTTTAAGCCTACCCATCAAAGTCATCACCCATTAGGGACTAAACCAGAAAATAAGAGCAGGCACTCTGCCAATGCATAGACACAGGTACTAGTGTGAGGGGCAGGGATCTACACCATCAATGATATCAGTGAGATTCAAGGGTCTTCTCAGTGTCATGAGCAGGAGCAAGCTGGTACTAAGTGTCCACCTTCTGGGGTCCTACAGGTGGGGGAAGCCAGGATAGTTTATAAGCACAGTGAAAACAGACCTCCCTTTTATCATATTTTCTTTCTCCTTCTTACACAGTAAATTATGGCATTTAATGACTTCAAAACAATAGGATATTCCAAATGAAAGACATTCCTGAAGTTTTCCTTATCCCTGGGGTAATCTTGCTTTAAAGTACTGGATAGTCATTAGCTGGGATACAGTGAAGGAGCAATGTCCGTTCAGAAGGGAAAGCTGTAAAAAAGGAGCAGGCAGCCTTCTCATGAAAGAGCTTACCTAACAGTCAATCTCACTTGCGTGTTGTGTGTCCTTGCTCCATGGCTCTTATAAGCACTATTGCACAAAGAAATCATCACAGAAAGCCTATATCATGTCAAGAGAGCAGAAACCCCTTGAGTAGTGTTTTAACTTGCATTTAAATCAGACCCTTCCCCATCCCCAGGTAATGAAATTCAAATCTATGGCAGAGTAGCCATAAAAAGAAGAACAGACAAATGCTGGAAATGGAACAGATAGCTTCAACCCCTGCCCTTTATTACATTTTAATTACCATTCTCTCAAACTCCTGGAACTTCTCTTGAAACCTTTTAGATTCTTCTGTAGAGCTTTGCAATGAATTCACACGCTCCAACAGAGTCTTGTTAAGGGATGTTTCAATCTGCAAATCCAAATATTTTATTAGTTTTTGGGGTAGAAACAAAACTCTGGGAAGACATCAATGAAAATGCAGAAAAATACTGTACCTGAGATCTGTACACTGCTCCTAAAATACCTGCTGTGACTTGAAGGATTAGGATGAGAAGCAGTCCAATAAAAAACTAGGAAGAAAACAAAAGGAGAAGAAAACTATATTACTTTTGACCAGGAAGATATAATTTCTTCTAAGTGAATGTTAAATTTTCATGTGCTTGAATAACCATGTAGGTAGAATGAACCAAAATTCCAGTCAGAGGTTTTCTAGTTATTCCTTCTTTGGCAATGAGAAAAAGGGGTGCTCAAGACAGACTGTCCTCAGGTGGTGATCAAAACAAGGTGCACACCAGAGTAGTGGCATGATGGGCAGTGTGTAGGTGAGAGAGGTTGGGCAGGAGGACAGGGAGGACATTCTAGGAGGACCAGCAAAGGGAGCAACTGGGAATTTATGAAATTAAATGGGATAGGTAGTGAGGGAGGACTGGTGGAGGGAACTTCAGTGATGGCTGGGTGGAAAAAAAGCTAGTGACATGCTTGGGGCTCTCTGGACCCTGTCTTCTTGTTGATGACACCACCCATCATTTTTTCTGTACTAGAATTCAGAAGGGGCTCAAGCACAAGGTAAGCAATGAAAATGCATGATCATAATCAATCACTTGGTTAAACAAAAAGGCCCTCATCTTCATTGGATACTACTTGCAAGGACCTTAGCCATCAAATGTAGCTGTGACCTGTCAAAGGTAGCCAAATGGGTTTTTTCTCCTACCAACAGCAGCATGCACCGGCTCTCCTTTATGGCACCACAGCACCCCAGAAACCCAAGGACCATAATGATGGAGCCCACGGCTATCAGCAGATCAACCCCTGCAAACAGGCTGCTGTCTATCTCCAACTCCTGAAAAGAGAGGGGAAAAAAAACTTTCAACTACAAGATCCTCCTAAAAACGTCTGTATCCCCCAAAACAAGAGATAAATATACTTATTAGCAACCATAGAGAAATTCTGATACATAAATAAACAAAATTCTAGTGCCCCCTTCTTAAATGTTTTGTTGAGGAGCTCGGTAGAACCTGGCTTTTCACAGTCTTTGTCTCTGCACAAGATGAACGTCAATTTTACAGAGTAAATAAAGATCTCTTCTTTTTAAAGTCGCTTTCAGTTAGCTTTCAGTTGATGAATCTTTGCTTTTTACTGGAAGTAGCAAAATTGATTATCCCAAAATCTCTCCTACATTAACCAAATGTTAAAGAAACAAAACCTTGGTTTGTCATTAGAAGGCCAGGAGCATACTCTGTGGCTGTTCCTGAGAGAACACCTCTCAGAGCG